>VZTO01018169.1:0-14627 GCA_013400615.1 Syrrhaptes paradoxus | reverse complement strand
TTAAAGAAAGAGGGCAGGAGTGGACTGAAACAATTTTTAAAAATGCAAATGGAGATCTCAAATATTAATTTTTACTACTATTAAATTCAACAATGAATAAAGAAATGTACTTCTCAAACTCTGCATAGAAATCATCCTGATCCTATAAGGACATAACACAAACTTCCTCTCTCCCCAGCAGTAGAATATTATTTTTGCAGATCACTGGAAATTTTTAACGAGAGATATTTTGTTTTTCAAGAGTAACTACCAAGATGCCAAAGAGAAGGCTTTTGGAGCTACAGTGTGGATGCATTGGGTCTCAGTTTAATTTAGGAAGAAACATTATCATTATCAGATTGACTAGGAATTTAATCCTTCAAGTTTAAACACATGTTAAGTGTTGATGGCTATAGCCTTTCCTACTCCTAAAGTGTGGCTTTATGAAGTGAAGTACTTCCATTCACAAGATTCTGTTAAAGAGAAATTTCTATTACAGGTACTCATAAATATCTCTCCTTTAATGAATTTTAGAGTTATAAAACCATAGTAAATGCCAAGACTTAGCATTTAACCTAAATTTCTGATAAAGGAAACCTACTTAATCTCAAATAATGACCACACTCACTCTACCCTATTAAAGACAAGAGGGAAAAAAAAATCTAATTATCACAGATGAGAAAGAATCTCATTTGTGAGGATAAATGAAGTTCTTCTAATGCTACAGTTGAAATAGTTTGGGAAAGTTTATCTTGCAATACATTCAATTACAATTTCATTCTCCATATGCAAAAATCTATTAGGAAATGAAGAATTTTCAAGAAAAATATTTTCTCTTTCCAAAAACTCTAAGAGAAAAGCATTACAATGTTCTTTGAAGAATTTTAAAAGTTTCTTGGTCCTGAAATAACTTTGCAGATACAAATTTTGGCATTTTAATATGCATTTTAGGGAAGAAATAGATAATGGATCCTTTTTGCTTATAATTAAATTTTTAAAATTAAAGTTAGCCACAGCCTTAGCCTGTAGATTTTCTTAAAAAAAAAAAAAAAGCAAGCAAGATAAGACTTTCATGAAGGACTGCAGAACTGTTAATCAAATGATCTACAGGAGATAAACTAACTTTTCTCTTTCAAATAGTTTCATATGATCAAATGTTTGTCCTCAAGATCAACCACAGAGTGTGAAACAGTGCAGTACTGCTAGCTGTGGTCCAATACGTTTGCAACTCTTCACAGGCAAAGTTCAGGTTGTGGTTCTAATGTATTTACAAGTCTGTATGGCACTTAAGAAAGATTGACGGAAGTATTAAACAGAGTGTAAACTGTATTCTAACATTCTTCAAAGTGAAATTGCCCTCAGATTGTTGCAACATCCCTACGAAGTTGAATTCAACTCAGATACTTTTCTGGTAGCAATTTCTGAACGCAGTTACGTGTAAAGCAGAAACACGTTCATTCAAACATCAATCTTACAGGTTTCATGACATGTATCACCTTTTAATAGAACTTAAGATGGAAATATGAAATTAATTTCTACCCACAGTTTTGATTCTGGTTTATAAAATATTTTAAAAATACACCTTCTGTTTCTAAAATTATTGAAATTGTTTCTCTTCCAAAATTCCAGTCGAACCATTGACTTAAGATACACGAGCATGAACAGAAGTGAATTCTATGAGGTCAGTGGGCCAGGTAAAGAAGAAAGCACTGAGGCTTCAGGTCAGCAAGACTGTCTCAGGGTATGCCCCGGACGAGTGCGTATCTTTGTGACGATGGATATACTTTTATAAGGCTTGACCTTCTTCTCAAACTTCCACAAGCAGAGAGGTAAGAAATCTAAAAAGCAACCAGGACATTTGGGGAAACAGCCTCTAGAGAAGGAGGGTGCTACTTGTTCTGTGTTCCACCACCCCCAAGCATGTGGCTGGGCCTGGATGGAAGAAAGTGAAGCAGGAGGAAGAGATACAATGCAAGCAATCACTCCCCTCCAAACCAACAAACCTCAGACAGGATTAGCATATGTATTCTTGCCTTGCTGCTGTGGATCAGCTAGAAATCCTGTGCAGAAAATGGCTATCAGAAATCAAAAGAGAAAAAGATGCTAGTGAGAGACAAAAGACAGCAGCAGTAAGAGTGGGTATCTTTGTAATTCTTGACAGACATTCCTGGCTTGGAAGGGTGAGCTATTTGCTGTGATTTTTGAGAAATCAGGAAGCATAATGAACCAGAAAACGTATAACATATTATTCTGTGAACATAAATGCTTGACCCTTTCTGAGTCCTCGCATAAAAACTTGACAAATCCCAGTCTGCAAGCTTCCACTGGGACCAAGTCTGCTGGTCCCAGCAAGCAGAGACACACAAACTGCCAGCCAGCCTCTCCAGACCTTGGGGACCAGCACCACAAATGCTGTCAATCCTGAAAGTACAGCTGATGCCTCTCCCAAGCATCCACAGCCCAAAGACTGTCTAATAGAGCCCAAATTTTCATCCATTGCTTTCTTAGTGAGATGTCAAACATCTGCAGAACATTACACTTGATTTTATACATTTTTTTTTACTGTATTCATATATACACACATACATGTGTAAAATATTAGATATACATAGATGCAGAAATATATAAACATAGAATTTGTAGGTTCTTAAAATAACCAAAATTGGAAAGAGTTGTGGCAGTCAACAGCACATCTCCCTGCTCAAAGGAGGGCCGAGTTACATCAGGCTGTAATGAAGAGTATCAGAGTTTTTCTGTAGAACAAAGACTTCTGGCAAGACCGCTATCATGGAACATAAAGTGCTATGAAGCATTTTAAAACCATCTCTTCTGGGAGTTTTTCAAGAGAAGCTGGGTTATGCCCCAACACTGGAAATCCAACTTTGTTTCCATGATTTTGAAAAACCAACAAAAATTGATTTTTCACTGCTAAAATATTGCTTTCTTCCCACAAATTCACAAACTGCTTTTTACTATGTAATCACCTTTTCCACTAACCCCCCCCCCCAAAACAAACAAACAAACAAATCAACTCAGACAGCAAGATAGCCCCTGTTAGAACTTAGGATGGCTAAACAGTTTGACTTTGCCTTATTTTGGATTAGGGGTGCACATATTTGCACATTTTTTTTTCTTTTTTTTTTCCAGATCTTTCAAAAATTTACATGGGGTGGACCCGATCTTCATAGAATCCCAGAATGGTTTGGGTTGGAAGGGACCTTAAAGATCATCTAGTTCCAACCCCCTGCCATGGACAGAGACACCTTCCACCAGAAGATCTAACATGATCTCGATATACCTACTATGGATGCAGAATATGCTTTAATTAGATTGAATCACTAAACAACATTTAGACCAAATATACCCTTCAGATTAATCTTGGAACAAGAAGGAGAGAGAGCATGCACACGTGCACAAGCTCTCCAGTACTTGCATTCATATCCAATTACATCCAGCTGCCAATCTGACATAAATGAGAACATATGAAAGACAACTTGGCACATCCGTTCTGTTTGATTGGCCAACTGAGGATACAGCTTGTCAGTCAAATAACCCCTCTTCCCCTAAAAAAAACTCGAGGGGTTTGTCATCAAATGTTCCATCTGATCAAGAAATGGGAGATTAAACTGCCTTAAAAAAAATTCTGACCAGTTCTTTCTTCAAGTGTTCAGTTTACCAAAGGAATTTCAATAACAGCAGTTCAAACTTAAAGGTCAGCTCTACTGCAGTTTAAGTAATATTAAAACAATTAAAGGAAATAACTGGTTTTGCATATCTTAGTTTTGAGACATACACAGTAACTATTTTTCAACTGGTTAATTTCCTTCCAAGACCTTTATTAGATTTTCTAATATTTCCAGATATCACTTTTCTACACTATGTTTATTTAAGTAACTATATAAATTATAAAGACTATTACATTCTGTTTCAGCAACTACAAAACAGGGTCAGTTTTCAGTTTTACACCATCAAGAAGCATCACAGTAATTCAGCTGGAAACGGTGCAGTCATTTCAGGTGTGCACCTCCAGAAAATACCTGTGGTAATTTCACATCAATACCACCCAGCATCATTATTATTTAAATTAAATAAACATTTCTTAAGACATAGTCTACCCTAAAATGCCCATCATGGTTACCAAGGAAAGATGGAAATCTGAAATGAAGTTCCTATGCATGTACAGTATGTACAAAATTTTCCATCTCGAGATTTGATGTAGAGCTCCAAAAGAGAGCACTACCACCATCGTTCCTGTGCTGCACCAAAGGGAACTAAGCATGAGAATTCCAAAGCACACCAAAAGACCTCTGTACATTTTCATGAACTTTCTGTGAGTCCCCATGATCTGCCATCAAATTTGTCCAAACTTTGGGAACACAGCCACTATAAAAATAAATAACTCCAGCAATTTTATGTGGGTAGGAGCACTTGGCTACTTTTCTTGCAGCTCTAGACCTCTTTGATTTCCTTGCCCTTTCATAATGTGAGTTCTAATTGATTTGAAACACTAAGTGGCTTATTTAGGTATATAATACTCATTTTAGCAGCTCTTCTAGTCACTGACTTTGAAAACACCAGCCTGTGATTCAACCACATCGCATTTTTATCTTACACACAGACACAGCCATGTACTTGATACCTGGGAAACAGCAAGTCACTGACTGGTCAGCATTAAAATGCCTTTGGAAATTAGCAGGCAGATACCTGCTCTTCCTAATACAATCCACAGTTAATGTTGACTATCAACAACTAAAACCAAATCCCCTTCATCATCAAACAAATGGACATACTTGTATTGCTAATGTGTATAAAGATGGTTGGGAGACATCATACCTAACATGAGATAGATGGAAGTTGTTAACTCAACAATTTAGAACAACAGAATTGCTTCTAAAGTTTTCCAACATCTGCCTTTGAGACCTTTTATTTGTGGAACAGAAGATGCGCACCGGTAGCCCTCTTCATGGCTAACGTACCTTGGTATTCTGCAGCAGTGGGCAACTGAAAGCCTGTGTCCTCACCATAATTCTTGGTTCTGTGAAGCTGCTTGATCAATGATGCTTGGGAAGAGTCAAAGTTATGCACCTCCACAGAAGCGGAGAGTACTCTAACCCAAAGGAAATAAATCAAACCAAAAGGGCAAGACACCGCACGACTAGATGAGCCTACAGCAGCCCTGTAAACTCTTCCATGTCCTGAAGGAAAGCTTGCCATAGACCGATAAGCAAAGCTCATGTTCTGTATTGCTGGAAACACTTTGTGCCTCCTTATTAAAAAATTCACACAGTTGGAGGTGAACTAATTGAGGTGGTGGAGACAGTAACACAGAAGGCACTTAAAATGTAATTAAGCCATGATCAGAAAAGGGACACATAAGGGAGAAAGCACTCAAAACACAGACTCCAGGGAAACACCAGATTCAAGCAAAAATGAGAGCAACTGTGTATTAAACCATGTTCAAAGACAGTTATATACACTGCTAAAAAAATCTGTGCGGATATCAAACACTAAGGCTACAGCTAACCATAAAAATAAAGAAATCTACCTTTGTTTTGGGTAACTCTCATGTGCGTTAGTGAGCATCCCAGAGACGGGTGTTTTGGTGGGAAGAAGAGGGGCCCATCCTGCACCCAAGTGATTCTGAATCATGCTGGGGATCTAAAACCAAGAATGCTACAGAAGTGTGTCAATTCTATTGATTTTATTCTATAAAAACACACTTTTGCTCTACTGTTAGCCATTCTGGAAGGACTGTAGCAGCAAATACTTCATATACTGAAAAGCACAGTTCACACATTCACTCACTAAACTAAGGAGGGGGAAAACAAATGAAACAAAAAGAATAAAACCATGCAACTATAAACTTCAGAATCTTTACTTAACACTATTTTACAGGGAAAAAAAAGTATCAGAAAAAATGCAAGCTAATCTCCAGTTATATAAGAAATTGTTTTCAGATTAAAAAAATGGAAATGCTAAATATCCTTTTGTTCAAAGGTTTCTTCCAGCAGACAGCTTTATATTTTAAAAAGACCTTAAAGCTATTTTCCATTGTTTTTTTCCTATTAAATTTGCTTCATACACACCTGCTGAGTTCAGTCTTCACGAGAAACAGTTCCCCTATAGGGTACAAGTCACATGTGGATTTTGCCTTTTTTCACATTATCCACCAGTCGGTATTGTCTCATCTCCCTACCAGCTGCTTCACCATTTCCTGAGCTGCACCACGTCGTACTGTGTCCGATATTAGACACAGCAGTGACGGAGCAAATGGGAAATAAACAGCACAGCTGATCAGGACAACTGGCAAAGGATGCAAGCTGCATATCCAGAAGTGGTTATGAGTGGAAAAAACCCCACAACGTTTGTAGGAACTTAAATCACTTCTCTCTCAAAACCTAGCACATAGCAAGATCCTCTCTGACTTAACTCTAATCAGACATAACTTTTATAACCAGTCCAATCCCTATTTTGGCAAACACATGCAGAACTGAGCTCTGAATTAGGAGCAGGCATTTTTTAATGATGGAGCTCCCAGAGGAGGGGGAAAGAGGGATGGAAGGGCTGGGACTCAGTGGCTTTGAACATGAGGATGACTCAAAACCCAAGAAGGACGAACACTGAGCTGCTGTGTAGCAACAAAAAGTGAACATAGGACAAAGAACCATTTTCCCCAGGCTAATAAAAAGGACTTACTTGAACCATCTTGTCACCAACACACACATTCAGAAGAATAGGTACGTCCCTCATCGTTGCCCCCCTCCCACATCTCCCTGGTTTATTTCCAGTTCAAAATGAGGAATGTATAAAGAGCAAGGAATGAATGGACAGACACCAGGACAGGAAACAAAACACTCAATGAGAAGCAACCTGTTGATTCACTGCTACCGAAAAACACAAGAGATACTATCCAGAAAATTTCACATGTTGCCAAAGACACCAAGTCAGTAAATACCTCACTTGCAAAGAATCTGGTACTGAACTCCAACCACTTCAGACACTGACTGGTCTCTTACTGCTGTTGGTGCAGCTACCTTTTATTTAGCACTTGTCTCCATTTTCATAATGATATTTACACAAAAGAAACAAAACAGCCTTTATGTTCCNACCTTGAAAGAAACTTGAAAATACTGAGATACAATGTCTGAACACTCAATTGATCACAATAGTATCTATATTGGAGCGACGAGTCACAGCAAAGCAGCACCTTGTGTTCACCGTGCTGTTACCTCCCGTTCAGGTGTGGGATTCAAGGCAGCACTCGAGAAAGTTGAGGGGCAGGTGCCCCTCTCTCTTCTAAAACATCAAGCATTATATAAAGGAAGAGTTTTCTAATCCTCCTCACGGTTATTTGACCCAAATCTGATACCACAGATGATGGAGAATTATTAAAGCATGAGGAACCATAAGCTTCATGCTGCCAAAGCAGTGACAGAAATGATCGGTGGTGTGAGAAGTTTGGGTTATTGGAGTGGAGCTGTTCAGGGATGACGATAATTATCTGTGAAATGAATATTCACCACATGGGTGGATTCAAAGCTGAGTAATACTTCACTGGAGAGTGGGAATAATGTTAAGAAGCTGGGCAAAGCAGGCACAGCTGACTGTACTGAGGTCTAGGGCAGCTGTATGACACACAGATGGGTGCCCGGAATTCATGAACTAGAGAAACCTAAAGCAAGCAGACCTATCCCCTACGTTAGTTTCCAAATACAAAACTGAAAATTAGCTACACAGCTTTTATATCCCTGAAGGTATGCTCAGCCCTACTCCAATAAATACGTTAATGTTATTATGCCTGCAAGCACTGCATTATTTCAGGACTGGGGTATCCAACACCACCTCTTCTTTTCTCCACAACTCCAAAATGTTTTCCTGCCCAAGAACATCTTGCTTACTTAGAGTAATAAAAAAATTTTTGAGACAGACATTTCTACAGTCTGCCTCTGCCAATTTCTTTGCTAGTGGCACAAGCCTCTGACTAGCTGAAGTGAACACCTGGCAACCGACCCGAAAGCACAATGGCCACCACAGTGGGACTGAAGTAGGAACATTTAACTTTATATGTGAGCTCTTATTATTTTATAATAGATGTTATCAGACTGGGAAAAAAAAAACCCTAAAAGAAAATGTTAGCGTGCCAGAAGTCCTCAAATGTTTATTAAAAAAGCAAGGTAGAAGCAGACTGGACTATTCTGAAGGACCTTTCCTTTCATGGCCAAAGATAAGCTGAACAGCTACATGGAGTAACAGAGACTTGAGAACACAGAGAGGAGTCCAAGAGGACAATGAAGGAACAAGGAAACACTACCTCTATCTTCTAGCTCCAAAACAGCACGAAGTGAAGCTATGACAACCCTTAACTGCAAATCAGCAGTATTTGATTAACAGTAACTAAACCGATCCCGTGGTGACAGCAGTGGTAAAGGTACACACGATGTGTCACCATCTGTACAACTCCTCTAGAGTCACAGGGAAGGCAGGTGTGATCCAGCCCGCTGACCAGAGCTACCACTGATCTCCGGTCCCTGTGCCATCCCTGGGAACCAAGCCAAACTCCACTACTGGACAGGACCATTAAAGCATCGAAAGCGTGGGGAGGAGCCAAGAGATACTTTCAAAATGTGCATTGTTGAGATCTTCAGAAGTCTGATCCAGCAGCTAGGACATAAAGGGGGACAAATAATTCAGTAAGTATTTTTGGTTTTTTAATTGTATGAAAGCAGATTTGTTTTCTAGGCATAGAATAAAAGCAAACTATTAGCATCCTTCTCCCTGAACACCTAAACTCTAGAGATCAATAGCCAACAATTAATTGCAAATATTAAGTAATCACTACTACAATATCAGCTTAAAGTCATGTCACACCTATAAGCATAACTCTCACTGATACCAGGAAGAACTGTATCCCTAGAATCAACAGTTCGATTAATCCTTGGAGAATCTGTACGTAAACCGAACCAATCAAATAAATCCTATAAATATTTACTTTCCAAAAGCACTAATTACACACTTCTGACAAAACACTGCTCAAGGTTATGTATTGACTTATGCTACAATACGTAATTTGCAATGTATTTTTTTGCTGTTAAAGACAGAAAGATTATTTACTGATTTACAGTAGTATGACTAGTAAAGTCAAGGGACTGATTACATACAGAATTAAATCAAAAACAGACCTGTGTTTTTCATATTTTTATTCATAAGCAGAAATATAAAATTAATTTTCTCCTGTATCTTCACAGAAAAATTCTACAGAAAAGAAACAGTCTCAACCCAAAGACCAAAGCAAAATACAAAACTGCATGCAAATAGCTTCTCTTAAGACTAAAAAAACCCAAACCCATAAAAATTAATGTATTCTTAATGGGTTTTGTTGCTTCTTCAACATTTAAACTTAGCTTGAGGAATTTTCTAAGATATTTTGGGGGCTTTATTGATCTTCTTAAAAATTAATTTCCCAGTGATTAAATTCCTTGATTCATTAAAAGACCATCAAGCAGCATATCAAAATACTGTCTTGGTATAATGCATTCCTGAATAAAGACGCCTGAGTTAGTATATTAATTTTTGGCTTTACCTGTATAAGTACTATAATGCGGAAAGTTCTGCCTGTGCCCACTGGTTAGGTGAAGGGTATTCTTTGTCCTTTGTCACAGACAAGTGGAGAATGTTCTGACATTAAACTACATTGTGCTCAATAAGATCATGCAAACAGATACCCCAGTGAATTTATTACTCTTTTGCTCATTTTATTTTTTTTCACTAGAATTCACTAAATATGACTGAATGTAGAACTGATTCAGAAAAGTTGGATATACAGAAGAAAAGAGATTTATTTAAAGGAGCAAAGATACACTCCATGTGATGGCAGTCACAATGGCAGGAGGAGTGCTGTCAATGCAGATAGGTACCGTGTTCATCATTGTTTTTCCAATAGCTAACAGACAAGATGGTCATCCAAGATACGCTCACATGAATGAAGATTTATCTAGCACGAACAGGAAAATCATTTCCTTTTTTCCTTTCTCAATTGAAATACAATTTTTTTGATACCATACCCTTCTCTTCATGAATTCTGTACTTCCTTCCAGAGAACTGAAGATAAATGAATTTTCTAATCTGGCTCAAGTACAAAATGAGAAAAGGAATCGCAGCCAGAGGAAATTTCTAACGCATTTTCCAAGCAGCACAGGGGATACCTCGGGGGGCAACTGTTAGACAACATTCCTAATACTTACCTATTTACACTCTTAGTAACTGACTCTAATCACAAAGAAAAACCCCAAATTGGTCCAAAGTTCACATGCATGTGCACACGCTTCTGATTTCTGCATTTCCTTTAATATTCTGCCTCTCCACATGTACAACAAAAACTCTGAAAACATTTCTGGCTATTTTTCTGGACTAAACAGGGTAGGGTACAAGACTGCACCTTAAAGTAATGCAGGTAGAACTTGTATTGTACTATGTCAATACTACACACATACCCTTCTGTATGTATACAGAGATTTCTAGTAAAAAACACAAAAACTCCCAGAAAAATATCAAAAGGAAAACATTACTGAGAAATTTTAAAATTCCTTCCTCCAGCTGAACAGAATAACTGATTTTATGTAGGGCAATACTCAATCCTTTGATTTCTACTAAAATTATTAAGTAACAATCAATTTCTTTAATTTCATTAGTAGAAAGTATTATAAGTATGTCCCAAAATTACATTATAGAGAGAAGATAATCCGTGCCCTGATATGATTTTCATTAAAAAATTCTCTTGTCTTAATTATAGCAGCATAAGTTATGGAACTATTTTTCTTCAATAGATGGTGGAATAAAGAGATCCCGCTAGCAGACATCATTCATTTCATGCAAGTGTTTGAAAAGAAGGATAAAGTTTGATATGTTCAAATCTAATTGAGTGCAAATGTTTTAAACAATATTTGAAGTTGCTCTTTGATCAGAATTTTAAAACTTTCATCCCTAAAAAAAAAGTGAATGCATGTGCCACAAGCCACTAAAAGACATCTGAAAATAAAGAAAACTAGATCTTTTCTGCGTTAGTTGTTAATTGTTTCCAGTTATCATGAATGCTTACTTTTATTATTTTATGTCCCTCTTGAACAGTACTGAAGTAAATCATGCAAGCCTCTTGCGTGATGCCAGAAGCACAAAATTCTACAGTTAATCAGTGAAAGCACAAGTGAGCTCCCATTTTTAATCCTCACAAAAAAATTTACAACTAATAAATTGAGTTAATTAAGAAATTAACATACCCATAAATGATCACCCACTATGCTATCTACATTTCCATGACTTTTACACATAACAAAATCTACTTTTAGGATACATTATGCTGTTAAGACAATCACATATGAATAATCTTTCCTTTGCAATTTAAAATGAAGAGGAACTCAAGTTTTTATGTGCTTCTAAACACCAATCACTTTCATCCCATTCAAACATTTAGAAGGAAGGGAGCCATAAGAATTTCTGACCAGTGTTTTGGTGCTTCACTGCTGTCCACAGGAGCTGTAAACCTGTACTAGGAACCCAAAACCATCAATACTGGAGAACTGTAGCAGTCATGAATTCCAGTACATTAATACTGAATAAAGTATAGTTAATCTATCAAAAATTTTACAAAACTTAACATTTCTGTCTCATTAGTCACCATGCTAATATTATCATTTGAATTCACTGGCTTCATAATCTCTTGGTGGTTCTCACAGCATCTGTTCATATTTTGATACATGACTTTTCTAGGTCCTCAGACTATTTTCCTGAGCTTACAGCTGGAAGTGACTATATCAACCTGACTCAGTATTCATTGTTTTGTTATATACCCGGTGCTTGGGCAGGTGGTGGTGAAAGAATCGGTCTGCTGGTGTTAAACATTACCTTATTCCTTCCACGCTGCTTTTTCCATCTGAGCTAAAAATACTCCATCCACTTGCAAAGCATTCCTATTGAGTGACAGTCAGCAGGAACCTGCTTTTTGAGCAGCTTTCAATAAAACTGAAACTTTGAAAGGAGAACCTTAGATTTTAAATCACATTGACGATTTATTTCACATGATTACCTATAGAATTAAGTTCAGAAGTCTTTGAGCCTCATTCTCAAATGAAAAACTAACTCAAGCTCTAAAGGAGTCAGGATACACCCACCCTGCTGTTTATCCAGATATGCAGAAATGTCATCAACTCACTGAGCTACCTCTTGACAGTTCTTTATTTTGAAAGATACAAAAATCTTCTGACAGATACATGATTGAGAAACCCTGGGAAGGAATGTTATTTCGTTTCAGCATCTGCTCTATACCTGAAGATTTCTAGTTCCAGAAAATAAGGCAGCTCTTCTTTGTCTCAAAAAGAGTGACATGAAAGACACAGCAAGCATATGTGTGTTAAAATGGTTGTAGGACAAGTGCCGAGCTGTTCACCGGTTCTCGTGTTCTGAATTACTCATCACTCTGTCCTGATGTTTGTTCTTCTCTTAGTTTTAACTTTAAACAGATCTTCTTGGGCACTTGTAAGTCTTTTAGGAAGAGGTCTATTAATATAGCAAGAATATTTTACAGATATAATTTCAGGCTTTGACAAATAGAACTCTAAAGCATATTAACCCAAAAGTTTGAGCCTCTGCTGCAGATACTCCATCAGTATTGGGCAGAGGTTACCGTAAGGATTGCTAAATCTCGGCTTCTGCTACACTGGCTGAGCTACTCTCCCCTTCCGATTTTTATTTCTATAATTTCTGGCATTTTACACCATGGAAAACCGGTGATTCAGAAGAGAGAATGGAAATGAGGATTGTCTTTTGTGTCTGTACACTGACAAATGGATTGTTAAGCTTGTGTAACATTTGGAGAAAGCTTTTTGTATTCCTTAGATGAGATTTGTTAGCAGGGGATTGGAAATGCACTGTGATCCTTCTCTAGTTTATTTCCTCTCTCAGTATTTTTTTTCTCACTTTTCCCCTCTCTCAGATATTCACTTTTCAAATCAAAAGAATTACTTACGAGAACGAAACTATTCCTGATCACACAAGGCATTTTTTTCCACTGAGACGATGGCAGATAGCGTAAGACTGGAAGCAGCATTGCAGGAATGGTGACAGCAGGCTACGAGCTGCTGTAACACAGTTGTCATCTAGGAAGGGAGGACCCACTTCAGCACCGTGGGGAAAAAAGTCTCCGTGCACATTCAGTTTGCTCATGTATTTTGATCTGATGAGGGGAAGGAAAAATATTCCCTCCGTGAGACTTTAAACGAAGCCACAAACATACAGTTTCCTCACCCCTTTTATTCCAAGGAGAGAAATTTCCAATTCCTTGGCAAATCAAGAAAGAATATCCAGAGGGGGTCTGAATCTAAGTGCAGCTTTTCCTTTCCATAGAGTTTGCAGATGTCTCCCACATAGAGGAGAAGGCTGCAGCCCAGGAAGCCACAGGAACTGCTCATTGCACTGCTTGTCTCTGGGAGACAGTAACATCACTGTGATCAGAACACAACTAGCCAAACAAAGCACGGCACAGCCCACCAGGAATTCTGTTTCTGCAAGGAAATACAGGAGGAGACAATGCACTAAGGCTTTAGGAGTGTGGAGTCTTTTACTTTGCCTCATATGTAATTTTTTTTGGACAACGTGAAGCTCATAAACACTCAGACCAGATGGTGTAACGTACAGCAGCAGGAGATGGAGCTTATTAGCTATCGCTTCCTTCCGCTAGCATACAGCCCAGAAACCTGAAGGACCTTTAAATCACCCTCTACCGAAAACCGAGCCCCTTTCCTGAGGCAGCACGAGGGAGGGATACACGGTGTGCCCTTACACAGACATCACTTCTTCATTATGCTTCAAGTCCCTGCTCCAAAGTACACATGTACAAAAAATTAAGCTCTTGGAATATCTTTTAAAATTAGCAAAATAATGTTGTAGACAACATTAAAAGTCTAAAATTTAAATGTCTGGAATTTGCATCCCTATCTAGTAATAGTACGTTGCCAAATGTCTTCTGTGTTATTTTTGAATTTTCCTTCTAAAAATAACAGAATTCCAGGAAAAGTGCTTGCAAAACCAACTGGTTTCCTTTGAAATCAGCCTGTTCCTACCTTCCTCTTCTAGAACTCGGGAATGCTTCATTCCACTGTGCTACAACCACCTTCCAGAACAACTCAATACACAGCTCTAAACAAATGATGCAGCTTGAAGGTTAAAAAAATCCCATCCTTCATTAACCCACAAATCTCAACATAAAGCAAACACTGGGAACAAGAGAAATAAATAACTACCCAGTGGAAGAGTTAAAAATGACCACAGCACTGTTACAAGACACTTTTTCTTTTCATTTTACATTTTTTCTTGTTGTTTACAAAACCAACGATCTCCCCTGCAGCTGCAAACATTAAAAATGCATTTTGCCATATTCTGTTTACAAGTCAATAAATAGCCATTATCCTGTTCTTTATTTTGATGGGCCTTATCACACAAACACTATCAGCAAAGGCTCTAAAAGATGCAACTAGCTGACAGAGCCATATTGAACTGTCCTACCCTATTCCATCGACCAGCAGGTTAGCACTGGTAGTACTGGAGATTTACCTTCTTAATATCAACAGGAGTTTGGGGATGCACCCAATAAGATTTTT
>VZTO01018165.1:8264-44659 GCA_013400615.1 Syrrhaptes paradoxus | reverse complement strand
CACAAGCAGGTCTAATGCTGGATCCTCTGGGACATTCCTCATTTCTGATTAATATTAACCGTGAATGCACATTTTGAAAAACACGGCAGTGGGGTACTGTTATTAGGTCTCTTTGATGTTGAAACCCAGAACGCCTGTCAGGTTTGTCAAACATGTAAAGCCCTACAACACAGGTGGGGGAATGCTCTGACCCCAAATCATCCAGCCTGTCAGCAGCACAGTTTTGAATGTACTTGAACATGGACTGCAAATAAAACTGTTGCACCCTTTGTTCCCAGGCCTGAAACGGTTAACACATCTATCCATACATCACATGTAAAGCATGTGGGAAAATGTCTCGCTTTAGCCTCTAGTAAATCTCTGTTTAAGTAGCGGAGGCATAGGCAGTGTAACCAAGGTTCTCTCTGTCCACAGCTGTGCCTTAGCTAGCTACAGTTGTAATGACAGTTCTTTCTTGCTCTCTTCTACTACCCAGCTGGTTACACCATTAAAAGAAAAGAGGCTGTAATGCTCGTTTGAGAGGGTGTTTTGAATATTCCAGAGTTCAGAGAGATTTGGTGTCTCTTGAACATAACTGTAAGACCACAACTACCATAATACAAAACCAAACAACTCAGCATTTTGGGATTCAGGATATTGTCTTTGTTGAGTATTTTTGGTTTTTTCTTCTCTTTCAGCAGAACTGGGTTTGAACTGACACATTTTCCAGTCACATGAATGAGAAGAAAGAATGATACAGAGCTTTGTTTTTCTGACAGTGCTCTTAAAACCTCCTTTATACTTCCTAGATGCTGTTATCGATGCTTCTTAAAAGAAATGTCTTCCAGCAGAAGACTTTAAAAGTACGCATATTTTTAAAATAACAGCTGCTACTATTTTAACAAAGGACAAAGTGTTTGAAGTACACTAGAGGACAATACAAATTATAGTAGCAACAGAAACAGTAAAAAGAGTAAGCAAAATATGTTGTATTAAAAGTACTAAAGGTCATTTTGAAAAGTAACTAGTGAACATTACCAGGAGTTTTCCAAGCTACATCTCCAGTTAGTTTGGTGGGACAATAACATAGTAAAAATTTCAACATAATTTTAATGTAAGTCTTTAATGGAGACTCTGTCATGGTCCCATTTACAATGTGAGCTAATGATGGCAAGATGACTTCAATATTACTCTAAGGGGATTCCATTAGGAAGTCATTACAATATGAAGCTGCAATAGCAAAATACTCTCACAGCAAATCCATAGAGACAGTGTGATGGTTCCATTACTGGTTCCAAAGTGATATGATGACACTCCAAGGATTTCAGTACAAGCCTACAGAGACCATACCAGAATGTAAAATGATGATATGGATGATACGCTTCTTTGCAGAGAGAGTTGTATTTCCATTTTGAAATAGAGTATTGTTCTGAGACGCTGCAACAAAAACGTAATCTTATGAATCATGCCTTATTTCCTACATGCACTCCAAGACATGCTACCTTAACAAGCAAAGCCTTTCAATCTTCATTCTTTTTCAGCTTTAGTCTTCTTGACGTGTTTAAAAGAGGAAAGGAGTTTAGTTCTATTTCTTTTAGGTCATGATTGTTTACCAGAAATGTATCCTTTACTTCAGTGCTCTCCTACTTCTTACATAAGAATTGTCTGAGGTTGGTGTTATCTACAATAGTATCTTCAACTGTTGTTTACCTCTCCTTGTTTGTAGGGGTAAATTCTCTTTTAGGTATTTAGGAAATGTCCATGTTAGAACTACTTGCGACTATGTTGGTTCATCAAGGGTAAAAAAGTCTGTAAATGTATGCCGAATTTGCCAAAAAACATAGGCAGTACCCTTTTGTGACATATTCATAATGAAAGAATTCAGAGGCTTGTTACAGAATTTTTTTCTGAAGCTGTTTTCCCCTCCATTGTGCTAGATTATGAAATTTCAAATGAAACACATATGTGTGCATTTGTTTTTTGGTTTAGTTTAGTTTAGTTTTGTTTTCCTAAAGTAATATTTAAGTACATCTGAATAGATATTTCTTTCCAGACTCTTGGTAAGGTTTTGTTCAGCTTGGCATGAAGCTTGATTTCTGTAATGCTGAAGTCCTCTGTGAAATGGAATTGCTACTTTTGCCTCAGCTTTATAATATGTATAGAAAGCTTCACTTGCCAAGCAGCATTTATCTTCAAACCCTTTGTGGATATTAAAGTTTATAAGTCTAAATAATTATTTCAAAAGCAGTGCATTTGAGACCCCTTTTGTGATGAGTGCTTGCCATTCAGAAATCTGGAGTTGTTATAAACCCCCCATTCTCTTCTTCTACAATGCATATACAAGCATGTGTAATTGTCTGGCAGATAAAAGTTGCTCCCTTCCCATACACTTCACAAGTACAAATGTACAGGCTTATTTTCACATTAGCTTGCATGTTTAGTCTTTGTTTTATTAAAGTGAAAGAAAAAAAAAGAATTTCTTGCTTTTCTAATAAACAAGAAAGAGAAGAAACAAACAAAAAGCAGGTGGGAGACCTTCATTAAAGAAAGCCGCTTCAATTAATTAATGATCAAAAAGGGAGGCACTGCCAGCCAAGATTTTAACATGCAATTTTCTAGTATGTGAATACACTACAATATCCTTCCTTTGTGAACCAGAAATCAAATGCTTAGTGGCGACATACATCATCCTCCCAGACAATAAGCAACATGTGGTTTCACAAGCTGGGGTCACACCAGCTTGTAGTAACTGGATATGAATTATTTTCCTTGGAAACAATGACTACTGACAGGATTAAACTCCCAGGCTTTTGTGAGAACACAGTATGCTGCCTTGTGAAGATGGCAACGATATTGCCTATTGCTACTGTAGAAAATGTGTCTGTCTAATGGAATGGAAACATACTTCTTTTCATCTGTTGCGCATCTAACCTTTTTAGTTTGATCAACAACGTTGTGTGAGTGAAGGTGCCAGGATCACTGAATCATTCCTGGTTAATGGTGATATCATCAGCAGCAATTTTTTAGGCTACAAGTATTGGTTACTGCTCAGTACTGAAAGGGAGTACACTACAGAGGTAGAACCACAGAACACAAATCTAACTCAACTAATCCTGAGATTTATTGGCATTTCTAAAGCATGTAAAATATGGAGATACTATTTATGGGGTGAATCCAGTGCAGAAAAAAATATATGTGAGAAAAGGTTCTGTTCTGATTTAAAGCCAGTTTCAAACACTTTTCTATATTTATTTGTTATCTCTCTAGTCTAAAAATTAATTTAGTTGCCTAGCCATAATTTTTCAAAAGCTTACATTTATGAAGAAGCTGGAATGTTTCTGTTTCCTCACTTAATTATTTCTACCATTAAAGATATTTTTATATACTAGTTCATCATTCTAGTTAATAAAAAGTTCTGGTGACTAAAACGTTGAGAAAAGAAACTGCTCTGGACCTTAGCTAATCTGAGTTCAGTTGTAATTTCAAATTTAAAATTGTTCCAATATTGAAATGTCGGTGGGAAGTAGGCATCTAAATGGCCACTAAAAATTACCTAGATTCTGGTCTCTACTTCATGTAGAAAACTGTTAAATGTTTGTAACACATTTTTCAGCACCCTGTATGTGCTCAGACAGTAAAATCTTTAGAGCACTGCTAGTCTCTTCCCCATTCATGCATATTGGAGAAGGGAATCTCCTGTCTCACCTAGGGTAATATAAATAAGAGGAAAAAAGAGAACAAAAATAGAAAATCTATCAGGCTAGGTTCAGTCTGCATGCTTTTGCAATTCATAACCAACCCCAGTATAATCACAAGAGTTACAGTGGTGTAAAACCAGTAAGAGAAGATAATTCAGATGATAAATTCAAGACCGAGTCTTTCATGTTGTTTTCAGAGGAGCTTTCAGAATGAGCACAACAGGCTTCGAAAACTGCCTTGAAAAAGACAGTGGTAAAACATATGTTAAAGATTAGCTAAGAGTTTCTGCAGTCACTGAACCACATCATCATTTGATTTCGTTGCTCTTTTGATAAGAGCAGCATTTCTGGAACATACTCATGCACAATAAGCACTCATCTCTGTTTCTTTTCCCATTAATGCAAGTAACCTCTAGGGCAGAAAACTTTTCCAGTGTTAATTAGGCTTGTTTTCAGTAATTTTTTTGTGCTAGATAGAGACTTATAGTTAAATATAATTTCATATTTAACACTGATTTTTAACAGATTGCATCTATGTTTTCTCTTACTCCTTTCAGAGACGTTAAACTGAGGAACAACTATTGGGGGAAATACATAGCATTTTCTTTTGTAAACCCGTTAGTATTCCTCACCACCAATTTGTCTATGTTAATGTAATTTTCAGTAGGTTCATAACATGGATAATCCCAGCATCTCCTAGTCAGTCTCTATTGCCTGGAATTTACATATAATTTTGTAACTGAACTGGAGAGATGAGCTGCTGCGCTTCAAGTGAATTTAAATCCTATGGATTTTCTTTGTCAAAAGTCTAGTGAGTTAATGTGTTTTCTGTTTTGTTTTAAGCAAGCATTTGTAATACCTGGATAAATGTAGACAGAAACAGCATCACCTTTCTGCAGAGCAGGCATACAGATTATAAAGCTACGACCACACGGATTTCTGTATTTTCTGGTCACTGCGCTCCATACTTGAAGGGAAAGTTTCCATTCTGTTGAAGGTTTTAGTGCAGATAGATATTCTGCAAATATCTGCATTATCACAATGTGATTATAGTGACATCTTCATAGTGGGCAAATAGAGTGAATTAAATTGGTGGCCTTTGTATCAATGGACTATGCTTGGCACTGATTTAGTCGCAAGATCACCAAGCAGCGAAACTTTTAGAAGCCTGTGAGAGAATATTTGCAAAAAAAGGAAACTAGATTCTGGTGCCTGAGTTGATCAGTGTGTGTATCAGTCAACCATGGAAGGACACTAAGCAACATTAGCAAGCAACTGTTGAGTGGAGATGAACAGCATAAGGGAAATGGTGGAGAAAACCTTTCTTATTTCCTGTCAGTGATTCAGTCACAATACTAGACCTGAATTTAGGGAATGGTCCAAAAACTAGTGCCGGGACACAGTATTGGGTCAGATTAAATTCTTCCTTAGAAGTAATTTAAAATAAACAAAGAAAATTTGGAAATGGTATTTTAGCTACTTTAATACACTATCTCATTTGCAATGCTATTTACTATGTTAATTTTATTATAATCTCTGTGTCATTGGGACAGTACTTCCTTAAGAAACAGGCAAAAGGAGATTTAAGCACTTGTCTTCACATGCTTCTGAAGTTATTCTTAATAGAGCTAGAAATAAACATTTTCTTCCTTTGCTTCTGTCAGAAATTTGAAACACTTTTTTAGTCTGAGATAGCTTTCTCTATAACTCTGGGCAAAATCTCCACGCATGTTACTTTGCCAAATCCAATACACCTAAAATTCTACTTGCAGCCTGCAAAATTAAATATGTTTTTCATACAGATCCTAATCTTTAGAACTCCTATAAGAAGGGATGTTCTCTTTCTTCTTCTTCAAGGAGTACTCAACAAGCTTCCAGGTAAAACTGGTTTTTGTTTTACAAGCTGACACTCTGTTATTCTGTTAATTCTAATGATGTCTTAGAAACATGAAAAGATTTATTTTGTCCTTTTATATGTAGTATTTATAAATTCTCATTTATTTTAATCTTGTTCTCATGCCTGATATAATTACTAGAGTCCTTTGATAATAGTACATATTTATTAGTCTCTCACTCAGTTTCTAAGTAATGCTTTGTCTCTTTTCATGTATCCAAACAGGACAGCTAATAAAATAACTTGAAAAAGTTTACAGTAAATTCTTACAAATTCATGCTAAGCAATTTTCGAGCTACTTAATAAAGGTAAAGAACAAATATACAATTGTTCTATATTCCCAAATTACACACACCAATTTAAGATACACATATGTTCACTAAGTGTAAAACTATTTATAGATTAAAAATAGACCTTTAAGCACGACTAAACTAACTGAATCACCTTCTATCTATTTTGCACTCATAAATGCATAGTCAGAACATGTAAAATTTTTTTACTCAAATGCTTCTCTAAATTTTATAGTACTTCTCTACTTAAGATGTAAAATACATGATTTTTTTTCTAGATGTAAACAATAATAACACATTAGTAATAGATGTTTGTCATGGTTTAACCTAGCCAGCTCTAAGCACTATACAGCCACTCGCTCACTCCTTCCCTGATGGGGAATCTGAAGAGTAAAAGTGAGAAAAGTCATGGTTGAGGTAAAGTTAGTTTGATAGTTAAAGCAAAAGCTGCATGCACAAACAAAGCAAAACAAGGAATTAATTCACCGCTTCCCATGGGCATGCAGGTGTTCAGCCACCTCTGGGAAAACAGGGCTCCATCATGCCTAATGGTTACTTGGGAAGACAAACACCATAACTCCAAATGTCCCCCACTTCTTACCCCAGCTTCCTCTTGCTAAGCATGATGTCATATGGTATGGAGTATCCCTTCTGTCAGTTGGGTTCAGCTGTCCATCTGTGTGTCCTTCCAGCTTCTAGTGCACCCCCAGCCTACTCACTGGTGGGATGGTGTGAGAAACAGAAAAGGCCTTGGCTCTGTGTAAGCACTGCTTGAAAACATCCCTGTGTTATCAACACTGTTTTCAGCACTGTTTTCAGCCCCTTATGAGTTCCTGTGGAGAAAATGAACTCTATCCCAGCCAAAACCAGCACCATGTTAAATTTTAAAAGAAATCATAAAGGCAGTTACAGGATAACATGTAAAGGTAGATGAAAAAAAAGAAGAAAAATGTTTTTCCATGATTCTTTACAGTTGAAACTTTTTGTTTTTTTTTTTTCTTTCTTTCATAATTTCTTCTCAACAACTTCTCAAGGGCATATGACTTGTTAGCAGAAAGAACCATAAGTAAGTAATTCTGGGTCAGGAAAGACTATTATCTACTTTATGACAGTAGCTGATAGCAGTCCTCCAGCAAAGAATATAAAATATACAGTAATGCTTACCCAACTTCCAGCACTCTGTGGCTTAGCCTCATAAGTTATGGATATTACCTTTTTTAAAAAAAAAAGAAATTAAATAGTTTTTACCTCATTAACATGTTTAATTGCTTTTTGTATCTATTTATAATTTGACATCAGCTACTTCCTCTTGCAAGAAGGCTCTTCCACAGTCTGTCTGCAGCATGGAACAAGTACTTGCTTTTGTTTTAAAGCTCTGAATAATTATTTCTTTATTTCTTAATTTCTTAATTTTAGTTTATCATATGACCCTTCGTTGTCTCTTTTCAAAGGTGAAGTCTGTTTTTCTGCATCCTATTCCAACTTGATCTTTACTCATGAAAAGGCAACTATTGCCTCTATAACTTTTGTGAGTGGTGAGGACCAAGCTGTCACTACTTAGCACTCAAGATACAAGCACATCACAGATTTATACTTTTGTGTAAAGATGCATAGTGTTTAACTCTCTGTGCTTTTCTGAATAATTCCTATATTTTGACCATTGCTTTGATTAACATTGTTCACAATGATTCTCAAATCCCTTTCCTCTGTAAAGCAGGTAGCTTAGAGCACGGCAGTCAGTACACATGTTTAGGGCTGGTTTTTATCGTCTGTATTACTTTGAATTTGTCGTTCTTGAATATCATCTGTTGCTTTATCACTTAGTCTCTTGGTACCGTGATATTCTCTGTAGCTCTTTAGAGCCAGCTGTTTTTATTATCCTCTGTAATTTTGAATCACCAGGAAACTTTGTCATCTCACTAATTACTCCCTTCCACATATTATTTTTCAATATGGTGAACAGTGAAAGTCCAAGCACAAATACCTGTGGGATGTGCCTGAAAAGTGATCATTTATTTACCTCTCTCTTCTTAAGTCCTTTACCTGAGTATTAATCCACAAAATCTTAAGAACCTTTACTGAGTGATCTTGCCCAGTTTTTCAGTATTAACATATGATGCACTTTTAAATACCTAAATAAAATTCATACTGAGTGAAAATTGACTTATAATGGTAGCATACAACAATGGGAAATTATTACTGTTGTCTACTTAAAATCTAAATATCTCTGAAAAGATACAATAGGTGCACAACATATTTTCTTAGCCTACGGGCTTTGATGAGATGTCATAGTCCTGGGTGTTTGTGTCCTTGAGAACGCTTTATCCAGGAAAAAAAACCTCTTGTCTTTATAAAGGAAAGGATGACTCCTCAATACTTTTGGTTTTTTTTTGTTTGTTTGTTCTGTTGTTCTTTCTTTTGTTGTCCTTTATACTTCTCTGCGATCTGACATTGACCCATTTACAGAAAATAAAAATTCTGCTTGAAATGCAGAATTCAGAAGAATGACAGAATTATTGTCTGGATTTAAGCATTTTTATAGCAATACTGCTGACAGAAGTCACACAGAAGTGGGTCAACTGTCCTTTGAATCTTCCAATAATAACATACTGTGGTTCTCGTTATAGGACAATCATGGTTAGTCTCTTATACAGCACAAGTGATCTTATTCCTTTACATTGCATTCTGTTCATTACTTATTGCTTGTCCTGTGTCTACCTGCATTCTAATTTGTGTTTAATAAGAAAGGTTCTCCCATTGCCCCCAAAGGCATTTAATTGAAGTGAAGGTGACCACCAGGTGGTTTGCATAAAATTTCATTAGCCTCTTAGATGGTTTTTGACATCTTTATGAAAGAATACTTCATTACCATGCAAAAGGTCATTGGCCCTGTTTCCAAGCTAATCGCCATATAACATACATATCACAATATTATATTCTCTAAAATTTATATGATTTATTCAGATAATTTCAGAGTTATAATGACACACTTAAATAACTGCAGAATGGCAAGTATCTCATACAAGCCGTATCATATTATGCCATTAAGGGTATCCAGTACTATTCAGATAAGAGAAGAACTAAACAAAATGCATTTATTTGATACTCTTATCCATTGAGATAAAGAAAATGAGTATTTTCTTCCAGCTTTGAAATGACATTAAGGCAACCCAGTACAAGAACTGATATTACCTTTCATTTCTTTGGTTATATCTCATGAATATGAATAAATGAAAGTCTTTGATTACAAGTTTGTAACCCAATAATACCTGTAATTTCCAGGAAGTACAATTTTCAAAAGATTTTTTAAAATAATTAAAAAATAATTTTTTTTTACATTTTTTAATATCAGTTTTGTTCTTTTCATATTCCTGACTTCTTTAAATATCAGATTTTGGTCTTCATTTTTACTACCATTTCTAGCTTGTACATGAAAAAATAGAAATTTTCACATCAGTATCCACAGACTCTTTGCTTATTTTCAGTGCATGTAGAGTTTACATTTTCTCATGCAGAGTCTGATTTTTCTGAATGCTCATTCTATTTTTTTTTTCTGCTCTGAACATAGCTTTTGAACATGGATTCAATGAGTTTCAAGTAATACAAGCTACATATATAAGGAAATACTGAGAAAGTAGAGTGATTTTTACTGTAATTTTTGCCTTTTGGGAGTCTTTATCTAGAGAAAGATCATTTGAAAGTAGTGAGACTGCAAATTTGTTTTAATAACTGCCATCCACATGTAGCAAAACATCTGAATTTACATGGTTTTATGACTTTTTTTTTTTTTTAAGAATGAAAATAGAGCATCATAAAAGTCTGGAACTGCAGGTAGTCAATAGTAAGGCTGTTGTATGTTTTAACCCAATTTAGCAAATACTGAAGTTGGGGTTGTTCAGCCTGGAGAAGAGAAGGCATAAGGGTAAATTTAGACTAGACATTAGGAAGAAATTTTTCACTATGAGGGTGGTGAGACACTGGAACAGGTTGCCCAGGGAAGCTGTGGATGCCCCATCCCTGGAGGTGTTCAAGGCCAGGCTGGATGAGGCTTTGAGCAACCTGGGCTAGTGGAGGGTGTCCCTGCCCATGGCAGCGGGGTTGGAACTTGATGATCTTTAAGGTTCTTTCCAACCCAAACCATTCTATGATTCTATGGTTCTATGATTCTAAGTATAAATGCCTGAAAATCGGAACTGGGCTTGCATGTAGGCCAAAAAGCCACAATAATATCCTATGTAGTAGACTGAGAAATTTTACTTGTTTTTCACAAATATGTAGTAATGAAATTATTTAATAAACTTCACCTCTTTAGAACTGTTTTGTTTTTGTTTTTTTACCATAGACATTTATTTGTTTGAATGTTTTTTATTGTAACATGTATGCATTTTAATGTAACTTGTTAATGTTTATGTTAACAATTCAACAGCTACCTTTCAACACCAAGAATGATAGAGCTGTGACATCCTGCCTCATGTAGGTCTGTCTAAAGTGTATGTCACTGGCATATATCATTTTAGGGACAGCATACAATTTCTGTGAAGGACTGGAGCCTTTAACACAAATCTAAAACCAGAGGGTGCAACTGATGTGTCTTCAGCTGGTCTTCTTTCCCTAATGAAGTGCCATCCACATACTAGCCTAGAAGAGGTGCACGTCCTGATGGAGAAAAAGATGACTAGCTCTTGATGGTGCCAAAGGGCTTCCAGTGATCTGAATGACACAGCCCCTGAGATTATCTCCTGTAGGACTGTTGCTTTAGGCCCTCCCATAGATCCTTCCTAGAAGTCACTGACTATCCACACCTTGCCATCTTGGGTCCCCTTGGGGTTCTTTCATCTCTCCAGGACTCAGTAAGTACACAGTCACCACACGCATAAACTCATTTATTCCTGAAGGAAAGTGCAGGTTCTCCAGATATCTGCCCTGATTTATGATATCATATTAGGATTCCATTAGATATCTCTATGTGTAGCTGGAGCTCTAGTAATCAGAGATAATGATGTTATTAAACCACAAACCTCAGGAATGGCCTGTGTAAAAATATGAATGTTCTAAAAAGTGTTACACAGCAAATTAGGTAACTATGATTTTCATCTCTTGCCTGTCATCAGAAGAGTATGATGATAAAGATTACATACTCATACTGCTTTTCAGTGGTCTGGGAAACAAATTAAATTTGTTTATTTCTACATGATTGTTACTCTTTTTCTTTCCTTTTCAACTGTATTGGTATAAAGTGGAATTCACACTTATCCTTCTTAGGAAAGGAGACCCTTTTCTCAGATTCACAACTGTACATATCCTGTCCTGAGCTTGATGGTCCAGAAGGGTTTGAACTGAGAGTTGAAGACTACCAGCATGAAACTAGTTGCAAAATCTCAGTGTTATCAACACTGTAAATGATAGTCAATTAGCTAGTTGACACTGTTGCTGTCATAACAATGGTTGCTGCTACTACTGCTACTATAGACAATTTCTGTCATTAACAGGAGGTGTCATCTTCTGTGAAATTCACAGGTTGTTATGATAAGAAATGAAATTATGTGACTTGAAGGACCATGTCTTATTCTGACACATAACTTACTCAATTAGTGGCATAAATCTTACTGAAAGTCATGGAATACAAGTCTCGAAAGAAGTATAGGGGAAAGATTTAGGCTTCTGAATAATTTAATGGCTTGAAAACTACTTCAGATCTCAAGACTTTTAAAGAGTTGTTATTGTATTTATACCTTTGAGTTGTTTACTTACTGTAATAGTGAAGACCCATTAGTCAGTGTGAGATAAGTATAGTTAATATATATCTCAGGAATACAAAAATGGCCTGTTCCACAGGAATGTTTCAGATCATTATCTTTCTTTCAAAATTTATCAAACAGACCCTCAACATTTTTTTTCCTGAAGAATCACAACATTGGAATGACTGGAGTCAAGAAAGGAGGGGAGTTTCAAAATTCCACAGCCTGCATTGTAAAGCTTCAGCTACTGACCTTCTGCTCTTTTTATTAAGAAAGAACATCATTTAAAGCATTTCTGCTGATCCAATGAGAATAGGAATAGTGAAGTGATTTTTCTTATGAACTTATCTCAGGCCATTTCAAATTACTATACTTCATAACCATGTCTTTAAATTCTATTAAAAGATGAATGGACAATCACTGACAATCTCTGAACATCTGTTTTGCATTTAAACATCTTTGCCTTGTGAATAGTACTAAGATACAGTGCTGGGTGTTTTTTAGTCAAAGACATTTTTAGGTGTATTTTCATTACTTTGGTACTCTACTATTGATTTGTGCTACACGTAATATTACAATATACAAAGTATATAGTACCGTGTGTCATATGGATGGTATAACTTGTGCAGTGCAGTTGTATAATGCATAGGAAAGAAAAGCATGTGAGACAGTGAATCTGTGTCACAAACTAACCGCAGAAGATAAAAAACTGGCTGGAGCTCTTGTATAACAATCCAGATGCCAGCTGGAAATCTAAAATCATGCCTCTGTTGTAAGTACTATTAGATCCCTATAGTAACTACAGAGGTAATTAACTATTAAGTCAGTGAGGACAATATTGCTCCCTCCCAACCTGTGTCTCCAGCCTCAGCATGTTTTGAAGTTTCTTTGTGAGTTCTTAGTTGGTCAGTTTAGACAGGCCATACGGTACGAATCAGTACTGCTCCTGAAATCAGGATAAGTATTCAAGTATGAATGTAAGGTTACATTTTATAATTTTCCGTAATGTTTACTTAAAACTCTCAGTTTCCATGAATATTCATGCCAAAAAAATCAGTAGTTAGAAGAGCAGCAGAGGTACAAACAAGGCTAATGTGCAGCCACAGTGATTGATTTCAAGATGTAAATGAATATTTGCAGATTTCAGGGAGCAGAAATCAATCAGTTTCACCTAAATTGTAAAGAACAGTGTAAAGAATGTTTATATACCTTAGTCATAGCATTCTCCTGATTTCCCTGCAGAGGTATTATGAAGTATAGATGATTTAGGTATTTTGACCCTAATTTTTATCTTCTTGAAGACCCTGAGGAATTCAGTATTCCAACAGTTGGGAATATATATTAAAAAAAAAAAAAAGTGTTTCAGACATGCTTAACTACTCTGGAAAAGCCAAGGTCCTGTTTCCCTTCAGAAATAACATAAAGTATCTCAAGAGTGTGTGTAAGGGGAGAAATCCCTTAGTACTGTCCTTCTGTATCAGAGGATTCTAATAAGAAGTTATAGTGCTATTAGTTATAATTAGTCCTCAAACTTTTCCAGGATCAGTGCAGCTGTACAGAAAATGCAAAGTTCTATCTAAATGCTGTAATGTAGCCTGCGTTATGATTATTTTAATAAATTAATTAATTAAGCATTTCCATATTTGTAATTGAGTGGTTATGCATAGTTAATTATCACATTACTGCTTAAGTACCATAAACAGCTTCCCTCACTGAAGATTTTTTGTCCTTTTTTACATTTCTGTTCAAATGCACTGTGTTTATATGTAGCATTATTCAGCAAATACAAGTCATAAGATACTTATGTCCTAAGATACCTTAATTTCAATGTAATTTTCCTTTATAAATCTAAATTTGTATTTACTGAATGAAGCTGAGTAGCCCCTACTACCTGACAGTAACAGCCAGTAGTAGTCATGGCTGATGACGGAATCCAATTTAATCCTAAATTGTTATAAGATTTATAGCAAAAGTTGCAACTTTAGAAGTTAAAGATGAGCAAATTTATAAAATCTATGATGTAACACATTTTCTATCACAGCAGTATCTCAATCTATCTCATATTTTTCAGGCTCCACACCTCTTTTGCTAGCTTGCAGATCCATGTTCGGTGACATGGGTGTGTAAGCTCATGTCCACCCTGCTGCCAGGCACTTTTTCCCACTATCAAGCTGCCTTCTGTGTTTGCTGCCACCTACAGTTGCATCCAGCTGTTTATGCGGTGAACTGGGGAATTGATCCAGGTGTACAAGAGCTCAAATATTTTTTACAGAGATAGTTTAGGATAAATTAGTTAATCAATCCAATCCATTCTGTGGCTGCATAAACACTGCTGTTGGTGCTGCGCAGGGTCTCCTGGAGCAGGAGAAGCCTGGGGGAGAAGGGTGGACCGGTCCACCTTACAGCGTAGTTGCTGCTGAGGGATCACAGCCTCAGTGTCCAGGACTCACATTCAACTGTAGCACATCTGGGACATATAATTAGCTCATTCTGATTAAATCTGGCATTCGTCAGTGTGCCTTGTACACACATTTTTGTGAGGAGCAGTTACTTTAACTTTCTGTGTTTACTGAAAGCTAAGACTTAATTTTTTTCTCCTGAATTAGAAGCTGGTAGCTGCAAATCTCACCAGCCCAAGAGGTGCCTGCATTTCTTGCATTTATTTATGAGCTACCTTGTGCCCTGATCTTGCCTCTGGATCTGCTAGTGTGGACTTCTGTGCTTGTCACTTAAATCCGTAGTGCTTCAAAGAGACCTGAAGGGCCGTACCAGTAAATGAAAGTGAGAAGAGCTTTAAGCAAAAAAGAGCTAGAGAAGTGAAAATACTGCCATAGTTGGCTTCAACATCTTTTTTACTTTCAGCCGCTGAAAGATCTTCCAAAAACTTAATTCTTTTTAGAATATTTTCTGCTGAGACTGAAGATGACAATTTCATTGTGCAGGCCTTTCTATTATATCCTCTGACAAAACAATTGAATGGCCAATTTGAACACTGGTTTTATGTTTCTGGAATAAACTTTTAGGAGCTCTCTTAATTTATTCCATTCTAGTTTTGGAAGAAGTGTAAATGCAGTCTATAGATTCATCTTTGCATCTAGTTTGCTGTCTTTGCTCATCAGCATTCATGTTGTCCATATTGCCTGCCAATGTTTAATTTCATTATGCTGTTTTGGAGCAAAAGCGAGTGCCAGCTTGCCACAGTAATATCTATTGTTATTGTATTATAACAGTAAGGGGACTTGGACGCAGCACTCCAGTGACATCCCAATGCAGTATCAAAGCAACAGCTCTAGAAAGGTAAATTAGAGCTGGTAGTTGAAGCAGAACATATTTCCCATTCTCTCTGCATTATTCCTGCAAGTGATATCTTTCAGAGGCAGTGCTCTCAGGAAGAAAAATAGTGTACTGCTCTTATGTCTGGGTTGTGTATTTGTTAAACTACTCAGGCAGCAAGAGAAGCTGAATATTTCAGTGTCTGTCTAGTCCTACTCCATGACACACACAAAAAAAAAACACTGAAAGAAAGGTTTTACATGTCTTTAATACATATTACTGCAGATTTCTGAGATAATTTTCTAGCAAGGAGTGAAAGTGCAGCAGTTGTGTTTGAAAATGCTTGCACATCTGTCAACTGTGTATTGAAGCTCCTCGTCTGTTAACCCACATCCTTTGCACTGCTGTTGTTTAGAAAATCAGGTGCATGTCTTTGTGGAAAAATAATTTCCTTGCAGATATGCAGAGTGCAGCCTGAATAAATCAGCTAGAAGCATTCAGAAGTATAGAGACATAAAATGTATACATTAATTGATATGTTCAATAGCTGCCTCTGAAATTGCAGAGTAAGTTTTTCACACTAAGGAATGATAACACTAAGTACATCATGTTATCTTGCAAAAGCTGAATCAAAAGAGCTAAGGGTAAAAAGTTTTAACTTATTAGTAAAAGTCATTCATATAGAGTCAGGAGATATGACTTTCCTAATGCATTTTATATTAGATCCATATTTTATGGATGTAGAAGAAAAATTGTGGAGGACCCAAGGTCTTCTTTGATGGTAAGTAGAGTTTTGGAACTAACACTTTTGTACAGGATAACTATTAAAGGCAGAATTTCCTGTAGACACAACCAGTGTAGAGCTGTTTACAGTAGATTTCTGCACTTTTTTATCACACATTTTCTCAGTGTATGGAGGAAAGATGCCTCACAGAGAGGGAATGTTACAATAACCTAGTGGATTACCATTTTATGTAGATCTCAATATTGGTAACACTTCTAATATATGCTGCAAAATACTGGCTGCTTGTAGGTACCTTGAGGAAGAATAACTTGCTAACCTGAGTCTGGAGTTCGCTAATCATGGAACTCTTTAAACTGCTTGCTGTTGGCAGGGGAAATAAGTTTAGAAGTATTGAGTTGCTTCTGCCTTTTGAGCTCCTCAGGCTCCATGCACGATCTCTGTAGCCGTACCAAGATTGGTGCATTTACTCTCCACAGCAGGTCGCAGTGCAGAGGTTCCCATGTTAGCAGAAAATATTTAAACTGCAGAGCTGCAAGAAGTGTAGATGAATAGATGCCTGTGATTGCTCACAGCTAATAAGCCCTGCTAACAGGCAGATCTATTTAGCCGGGCTGTAGCACTGTGCTGAGCCTCCTGTGCTGTTTTGGAAAATACGTATGTTCTGCACCCAGAACATAATGCCAATTTGCTCAGCAGTCTCTAATGCGATACTCTGCTGGGCTCTGAAGCTTTGTTTGTATCTTGAATACTCTAAAGTACAAGATGAAGCTTGCATGTTGAAAGGATCATACTCCTACTCACAGATCTTGTCTTGTTCTGTGTAAGAATGTGAGTAACCACCTTAGATGAGAGGCAAAATCTCCGTGAGAAATAGTAACGAATGTATTGTATGGTACTCACCCGTTGAAGATGTCAAGCATCTACTTGTATGACTGCTATGGTTACATACAGATTCACTGCATGTAAAGAACATGCTGTGGTTAGAAACAGATTCAGTTCTGTGAACAGTTCTTGGAATAGTTCCAAAAGGGCAGAGCTCTGCTGTATGCTTCAGCAGAGAGGTGCAGACAGAGAGCAGTGGTGTTGTGCAGCAAATTATTGATGATTTCCTGACTACTTTGCCCTTTTAGAGGTGAAATATCTTCTCTGCATGTGAAAATTGCAGACAATATGGATGAAGGTGTGTTTTAAATCCAAAGACACCCTTTGATTTAAATAAATAGATAGATAGATAAATAAATAAACAAACAGCAGCAGCATAGTGCAAAGACCCCCGTGTCCAGGAAAGATTGTTACCCTTTAATACAAATAAACAAGATTAAAAAAACATATGTCATTGTTATATTTAATTTTTAGCCGATGTAGACAGTTCCCATTCCTGGTTTAGGAGCTATTTCCCTTGTCCTATATGTCTGTGTCCCAAATGGACATGCTAATGACACTGTAATGACTAGCAGTCAATATTTCACAGGCATTAGCATAAAGAGTACATTACACCAATATTCAGAGACTACACCGACCAATTACAGAGTTTAGTCTACTATTATTATTACTATTATAATTCCAAAGTTTGGCGACTGAGTGTCAATATCCTATACGTGTTGCTTCGTTGCTGCTCAGAGGACCTTTATTCTCCCATTCTTCACATTTCAAAACAATCTGTGGATTCGGTGTCTGTGCTTGAACTAATAACCGTCCCATTTAATATATGATAAATGGTTTATAGAGACTGTAATTATTTAGATTCAGTTTCAAGATCACTCTGATAACAGGCAGACTTGACAGTCCATCTTCAGTTATTAAGAGGGTTTTGACTTAACTGGCCTGGGACAGTAGATTTTTATTTTTATGTGTTGAACACTTGTGTGATAACACTGAGATTTTCCTTTTATATCTCCCTCTTCCCCTGCCCTATCCCTTTCATTACATGCGAACACTTAGAAAAAATAAGGACCAAAGGGATTTGTTTGTTTGGGTTTTTTTAATAAGATAAATACATGGGCTTTTTGTCTCAAAAAAACTAATTCACAGAAGTGAATTTCTCTCTTGGAATGCAGCAGACATGTGGAGTATTTTATTTTCCTGCCACTTTGTTTTTGGCTTAGGTTAAAAAAATTTTCAAAAATTTAGAACAGAGGAAAAAAAATAAATCTAATGTCACCTGCTAAAAGAATAGACTGTTTTCCAAAAGAGTAGATGACTCTGTTTTTCTTTTGAACAACTCACTGCTTGCGCATGGTTGTTACCTCTTTCAGTGCTCCTCCATTCTCCTCGCCCAGCACTTCATGGACCAAAATTAAACAGAGTAAGGAGAGAAAATTAGCATTTTAATTTATGTATACATTATAGGATAAAGCATAATTAATTAATTAAATAGAATTTAAGATATATTTCTTAACAGAGACACCCTTAGAGTTTACTGAATCAAAGTGTTGATAACTCCGTATTGAAATGCATAATTCAGCCCTGTGGAATAAATTTATATAGCAAAGATGTGTTTTTTATTTATGTGCAAATATCTCTCTAGTCCCTCTGGGTAACTACACTTCATCCTTCTTTGAATTCACAAAAGCTCTCAGGGAGACAAGGTTGGACTTGAGAGTTATAATTCTGAGGAACTGGTTACAAGAACTAGAGTCCAATAGCTTGTTATAAATGAACAAAAGTCAAAATGAACAGTACAATATTCCTTCTCCCTTTATCTTTCTGCTCTCCCTTCGTTTTTGGTTTTGCATGATTAATAAGCGTATTTTTTGTAACTAGGTTATAGTGTTTGAAAAGAACTGAAAAAAAAAGGATGTTAAATTTACCATATTCATTTAGGCATTTTGTTAACGAAAAATAATTTTCCAAGCTCCTCCATGTTGACAGCTACCCTGTACTCCATCTAAACTTAATCTGATGTCACAACAGATTTAGAGTGGAATATCACTAGCAATTTATCAGAATTAATCCTGTTCTGTGGTTGCCTATATCTGTCATTAAATTATTTCTATTCTTTACTACTTGAAAGGTTAAATTTCAGTATTTCTGGTTCTGGGGTTTTCTTTCCCCAACTTCAGAATTCTTCTTCCATGCCTGAGTTGGTAGGCAATTTATAAGATACAGTTATTTAGTTATCACAGCTATATAGGCTATTTGGTTTTTTTTTTTTTGATGGATGAATGTTAAGCATCTTAGGGAACTGAAGCTGCTTGTCAATGTCATGCTACAGTTTTCCTCCATCTCCAGAATCTCCACTGCTCATTTGCGGTACACGCCTGATAACTTTTTCAACTTACCTGAAGGGTACTTCTGTTGAGTAGAGGCACTCCAAGGCAAAATCAATCTTCCTAATGGTAGAGAGAATTGTGCCACCTCAGTTGATATTACAGGTTATTTAGCATAAACATATGTGTTCCCATTAAGGGCCATACACATTTAGCTAAAATGAGTCACTTGTGTAAGAAGTTTTGTTTATAAATCTGAGACTAATTTCCCTAGTCTATTCTGTATGTGCCATGTGGTATAAAATTGTGCAAATGTCAGTGTGCAGCCTCATAATGTATTTCTCTGAGAGCAAAATGTAAAGTCATTATGCAGTATATTTCTCAGCAGAATTATAAATATATCGAACATGAAAAATAAAATTAGTTCTAGGTGAAGACCTTCACTACTTATCTCTCAGTTAAAAATGCAAATATTTCTTTAGTAACAACAACCCACTGACATGGTGGCTATATTAATATACAGTTAATACAGATTATATTAATTATGTGTACAGATAATGACCTGTTGGTTAAAAGGCTCCATTCCCACAGGCTTTTATAACTGACTATATGCTCCACATGCACATGAGTGTACTGTGGCTGCCCTTGTTGGGAAGAAGGGTCTTTTCAGTCTTGCACGACACAGAGAGATGGAGTCAGGCAGGTTTTCAGCTCCCTCAGAGGTGGCCTCTTTCAAGCTAGAGTCCCTTTCATCTGTAATAGTCAGACAGGAGAGATTTGCATTTCAGAAAATATTTAGTCTATATTTTGGCTGCCTTTTATGCAATAAATCTGTGGAAATTTCATCCTTCTTGAACCTGCCTGAGTTTCCCAGTGTTCACCCAGCTGCTCCTGTGCCAGCACTGCAGGATGGCTGGGTTGGAGAGGGCAGGAGCAGGGGGACGGGAGGATTGTACGGACGTGCAAACCTGGGCTCCCCACATCTGCTCCCCAGCCGGCCCTGCAACAGCACCGGCATTAGGCTGCTCCTGAGTGGCCTTGCTGCAGCCAGTGGCACACAAATCCTTGTGTATCTGTCTCGTTATGTGTTCTCCCTGACTCGTCTCTATGAGGCACTCCTAGATGCCACCTCGGGTCTCTGCCTGACTCCTTGTATTAGCAGCACTGTTAGCACAGGATTGCTCGCACTAACTTTGTTAGCACAGGATTGGGGTTTTGGCAGCAGTACTTGTACAGTCTGGAGGGAGTTTTCTTCCTGCTTTTCATCAGACACTCTACTTTTTTTTTTTTTTCCTAGAGAGGGAGAGGGGATCCTCATTGCAGGTGTGGGCTGTTGCATGTTAAAATTTAGCACATCTGGGCTATTCAGGATCTACCAGCAGGGAGATTATGGGCTTGAGCATGTACAGCAGGGATTGTAGAGTAGCTGCTGTGGGTCTCAGTGGTATCTGGCATAGGGGCTATAGCGTTTGTGTATGATGCTGGCTAGCACAGCACACTGTTTGACCAGTGCTTCCTGGCAAATTTGGATCTCTTGGCATCTGTGGTTATGGTGCTGAAGGGCAATGTCAGACCTCAGGCTCCAGATGAAAGCAGTGCACAAAGTAAAACCACTGGGAGAGGGATTGCAAATATTCTGGCCTCTGTTACGGGTACGTGTGTTAGCTTCCTCAGCGGGTTTCATGTGGAAGAGTTTTGGAGAGCAGAAACCTGCAATTGTTGTGACAGCAGGGGCAGTGTAGAAAATGGGAAGGTCTGGAGATGCTGCTTCTGCTGGGGAGTTTTGATGGCATTGGAAGCTGGGCTGCTTTGCCAATAAACCAGGGCCGTGTACTCAAAGAAGCTGAAATGTGAAAACAGGGTGTTACAAACCTCAAAAATCTGCTTCCTGGGATAAACATGGACAGCCCAGGAAAACTCCTGCTGCTATCACTCCTGGGTGTGAATGCACCCATGAAGCCTATGGGGCTGCACAGGATGGCATGGTCAAGTGGTCAGGGGGTTCAGGTGGAACAGCTAAGTCACTTCTGTAACACCACTGATTGAGCCTGAAGACCTAGACTCACTAGGTCAGCAGGAGAACTTGGCCTCTATGTGCTGATGAAGGTATTATCAGAAAACAGTGTAAGGAAAGCCGGTGGAATTGCTCTCTATTGAGCAAATATTTCTGACACCTTCTGACTAAATCTGATCATGTCCTACACAGACAAAGACATCCTTATATGCCATCAGCAACCATGATTTAAATGGTCATAAGAGTTCACGCTATTCCTGTAATCCATATAGAACTTTATATGACAGAATTTGATATCAGTCATGAAAAGGGGAGTCTTAAATAAAGACAGGACATACCAGAATAAACCTGTTAATGACATCATTCAAAAAAGGAGATGTTTATATTAGGGTTGTACTTTTGTAATACATTTTATGATATAATTTTTAATTACTTGGTCACACTTTTTTTTTCAAAATATGCTTGCATTACCAAATAAACAGCACCAGGCCTTTTCTACAGATGAATCAGAGTAATATATTCAAGGCATGTGTTTCCTGCAGTTGCACAAAAAGTACTGTGAGGTCATGCGATTAAAGACTATCATAAATCATCTGTTGAATAAGCAACTTCAGTTATGACATTACTTAAGTTTCTAGTATTAAAGTTCTGAATGTACTCATAAAGTAGCTTTTTCTGTGCACTCGTTTCCTATTTTAGCTTTCTTTTTGTTTGGTTTACTTTATGATGTAGTCAAAATGAATTGAGTTTGTCTAATTAGAATATATACAAGCCTGTATCATCTTTAGAAATGGAGAATTTTCAGCTTAAATGTGCAATAATTAAGAGCAAATGGGACCGAGGACTTAAAATAGCGACAGCTCTGTATTTTCAAATGTTGGGATGCAGTTTTTTGGTTACAGAGAACAAGAAAGCTGGAAAGATGCCAGGTAAGACATACTGAGAATTTTACTTTTATCTCAAAGATCAAAGGAACCCATGATTTTCAGCAAAAAATTTAGATTGAAAGTGATGAAATTATAATGCACATTGCAGATAATAAGCAAAGTAATTGTTTAGCAATTTGTGGGAAGGTGGAGAGCTTTCATAAGAGATCAAATGCAGGCATAAAGTAGCCCAACCACAGATTTATAGTCTGTCAGAGGATATGTCTTGAAAACTGGAGGGGTAACAGCCACTAGATATATTCTGCAACTGAAACCATATTCATATCCAAAATCAGGATGTACTGTTGCATAATTGGCACAACTGGGGACATCTAATCTTCCTAATGTCTCCGTAATTGGTACAGACTATAAAAACAAAGGGATAAAGAACACAATTAGTATAATGAGTTAGACTGTTCAACCCTGACTCTTGGCAAGCACTCACCCAAATATTTCCACTGTGTACTCTCTCAGAAATAATTAATGTAGAGTGGAATGCCTTCTCTCTTAACTAAATAGCTTGACCATTTCTAATATTTATTACACAGGTTAGTCAAGAATGTGCACACATAGAAGAGAAGGTCACAGTTTTTGCATTTGCTCCCATTTTGTCCTGCATGAAACTGGAATGAGAAAGTGTTGCACTGGGGCCAGTATGCCTCTTTCCTTCACAATAGTATAGCACTGATGGAGATAATAAGAAGACTTAAAATCATCCTAAAATGTACAGAGGTTTAAGACGGGAAAGCTTTCTGAAAGGAAGCCTCCTATAACTCTGCTGAAAAAGGAGGTTTAAAGTAAATCCAGGGCTCTACATGAGCAAACGTGGATGGTATACTTCTATTGACTCAGAGGATTGTTCCTGCTTATGCCACAAGTTAATTTGTCTTCAAAGTACCATTCAAAGGTTTGATCTCCCACTGCTGCATGAAGAAATGGAGTTTAAAGATTAAATTTATTTTCCCTTTACATTGATTTGTGTGTAGTTCTGCAATTCTGAAGGATTTGGGGTTTGCTCATAACAGCATGAGGTTCTTTACATTACAGGAATTAATATTATATCCCTAAAAGTTCAGAAACGAGTTGAATGATTGAATCTTAACAGTGGCTACTGTCCTCACAGTAGGAATACACATATTATTCATAAACTGCTCTCACCAGATAGTAATTTTGTTTGTGGTTTGTTTTAAATGAGCTGTTTAAAATGCTGTAATTAATTCAGTGTACATGGCAAAAATGACAGATGGTTATGATAAAGGAATTTAATGCCTCATGGAAGCAAGTCAAACGACAATCAGTAACAGATGTTTTCTGCAAAGCCAGATTTTGTGTATGTGTGTGCCTACATACTACATATATATATATATATAACAGGAAGATGCATTTATGTATGTATGTTTATGTGTATGTCTATCTTTATCCATAAATGTTAAATGAACACTTCGCCCAAAGAGGGCAATAATTGTGATGTCTCTTAGTGCAGTAATGACCACATTTATTCCTGTAGTCGTAAAAAAATTATTCTGTTGAGGACAACTCCTTCAATTCTCCTTAAATTTTAGAAAATATTTACATACCACTTTTGGTGACTTGTTTATAAGGTGGAAATATATGGTTCTAGTTGTCAAGAATAAAAGTCAAAGCAATGGTCCCCAAAATTTTGAGAGCTGTGGTAATACCATACAAAAAGTTGATTGTACTGACTATTAAAGATTTCAGAATGGTAAGGCAGTACTGGTACTGGTAGGCACCAGTGAAACTGAACTGGTGTTTTAACAGTAGCCAGAATAGCTGTTAGCTTATGCCTGGGCTTAGAGTCAGTGAGGCTACCGTGTCACGGGCAATCGCTGTTTTTCAACACATTCCGATGTTGATCAAAACTTACTTCATAGCTTATATAAATACATATTTTTAAATCTAAACATCATAATCTTACAGAGCAAACTTGACAGGTAAAACACACCTAGAGAGGAACTGTGCATTTCATGACAATTTTTTCTACATCAGGCTGTGATCTCCAATATTAGTAATCTCTTATTCAGTCTTGTGTTCTGACCAACCCCTTGTGTTGCAGGGGGATGCCATGACTGAAGCAGTCCTTGATACATGCTTAGGATCAAGCAACAACAGGTATTCAGCTCTAGACTTTAGTTGGCTCCAAAAGGCTGAGACCCTGAACTGGATATACAATCTGGAGAAGACCCAGCACCATATTTGTTTATAGCAGCATGCATGCCAGCCCTTCTGTTCACATACCTCTTCTCTTTGCAGAAAAGAGTTGGACAGAAGTCACAGCACACTCTGGCAAGGTTTCTGAGTTGGAATATTAGAAGTTAGGACTCCAGAGGTATATAGAAACCTGTCTGTACTTTGCAGACCCTAGGTGTTTTGAACTGATGTGATTTCCTCTGCTGCTCCAGGCTTCTTCAGCTCAGCCAGGGTTCACCACTGACTATGAAGATCTTTTCATCCACATACATTGACACTGAATACCTATTTGTACTGCTGGAGAGAAGAAAACAGAAATGAGCAATTTGTTTTATATGCTGACAATTCTCAATCTGAAGAGCTCACTTGAGCTCTAGATAGAGAGCGACCTGCTAGTTATCAGAAAAAAATAAAATCAGGTGGGAAGTACTTAATCAAAAATTCTTTTGAGGATCACAACACTCTATTTAAGTAAAGAACTCTTTAAAAGTAATTGTCAAATATGTGAGTTAAAAAATTATGTGTCTGAGTAAGGCTCTTCAGGTATTTTGGATTACATTTACTTTATTTATCACAGGAAAATTGCTCAGCTCTTACTTCAAAGAGTAAGAATTATTTTTTGGTATCTTTATATTGTTACAGTGCTGTCTCTGTACAGTTACCCTGCTTTTAGATCTTCTTGTCTTGGACTTGATCATTCCTGGGATGCACTGAGTAGTCAAACCCTCAAGGAACTGAGGAGGGTTAAGTATCTCTCAAGTGATTTCATGTCCTAAGATAAGAAGCTCACTTTTATAGGCGTACAGTGTATAAGAGATCAGTGTGGTTATGAAGTCAATATTTTATTCAGGATCTAGAATACGTAACAGTAAGGTTGTACATGCAATAACCCCATGTGCACTAAACTAACAAGAATTGTTGGCCAACATTAAAGAAAAATTTAGTGGCAGTACTCAAAATCAAGGGCTATAAAATCACAGAATTATTGCTGTAAATCAGAGGAAGAAGTGGGATGCTGAATAGTGAGAGCACATTGTCTCTGAGCTTGCATAACCAGCTCCTTCTGGCTCTTAGCCTAATCATTAGACCAAACATTATGCTGTTTTGTGATGTGGATCCTGTCTGGATTTCTAGCTTAGTTTTTGTCATGCAAAAGATGCTGTAAGACTTGAAGCAATCTCACTGACATGAATAACTCATTTGAAAGTGAATGGAATAGAGACCTGTCTCAGAAGTGTTTAAAGATTTCAGAAGTCTACATTAAAGTACCTGCACAAAAGGTCCTCCCAATTGTACCAGAGCTTTTACAAGCACTAGTCCCTCCAGATGGAATCGATTAGAGTCATGGAGATTCGAATCAGAGATATAATCATTCTTCTAGAGAGCTTCTGTTGTGAACAGACAATACTGACAAAAGTAATGGTAAACCAGATATGTGAATACCCATGAATATATCTCAAAGATATTCAATGATGAGAATGGATTAGAACTCAAGTCCTGCCTTCAAAAAACAGTTTGCAGTTGTCCAGTTTAATAGCTAGCAATCATCGTAAAAACATGTTCTGGTTCTGTAGTGTACTTTGTATAGGCTGAGGCCCAATTAAAAAGAGTAAAACCAAACAAAATAACATTGTATAGGAAAAGGTGGGACTATCACAACAAAACAAGAAGCATAATCAATTAAAAAAATCATATTGGAAAGTGTGTCATCGACCCATTCCTCCCACCCCGAATGACACTGTTTATGCCTCAGCCATTCAGACAGAACATTTCTAAAGAGGCTCTACCATGTCTAAAAACAGCTGGAGCAGAGCATGTTAGGAAAAAAATGTTCTTTTGTGAATGAACATTAGCAAGTCGTTAATGTTTTGAGTGCCAGGCACATCTATTGAGGTGAGGCATGGCTGCTGGGGGCTGGGATTTTTGTAGAGAACCGGCTGTCCTACCCCCCAAAGGCAATCTGGATGCAGGGATCTTGCAGCACCCCAAAGGTCAACCTGGAATGCAACCTGGGTACAGGGCTGTCGCCCCTGCCCCCCGAGGGGTAGTCCTGGACAGACCGAACTGTATAAAAGTTGAGCATGGCCACGTACTCGTTGTCTACCCATCACCCTACAGCAGAAGATTTCTGCCTGAAGAAGACACGGTGCTGGCACAAGGGGGTGGTGATATTCTCTGTGTCTTGTCTTATTTCTGTCTTTGTCTCTCTGTCTCTCTTTCTGCCCCCCTCTCCTTTCTCAACTCTTTCCTAGTCTGCCTTCTGTCTGATTTTTACCTCCAAATGATTGAGCATTCTTTGTTGCTTGCTTAATTGATAAGTGCTACCTGGTGATAATTGATAAAGGTGAGTTGGTGTGTGACTCTGAGAAGTTGATTCATAATGTTATTGCAGTTTCTGAGATAAATAAAATTGTGTTGCATTGTTCCTTGAGTCATTGTCTGACTCCACGCAGGATGTGTTCCTTTTTAGGGAACCACGAAAGACCTCTCTCGACCTTCCACTGTAGTGGGGCGAGACCAAGTGTTAAACTGGTAACCTGCAAGTTGCTTCATGAATGGTTTAAACATGCTGCTTCCAGAATTACAGGTGTATGGATCCTATCTCTCACTTCGGTACTTCTCAGAGAAATCATAAGCAGCACATACTCTCAAGATATGCCCATGTCTCTTCTCTCAACTTTTGTGATTTCAGCATTGGGCCATATAGCGAGAGGTGAAACTCAGGTAGGTTATCACGGTGGGTCTGTGGTAATGCTGTCTGGGTCCTCGCCAAAGATCTTTGGACTGTACTCTCCCTTTAGGTAGCAAACTCCCAGCTGCAACCCCACGTCTCCCGTTCATTAAGTGGCCTAAGTGTCAGACAGATCTGGTCACAGGATGCCTGACATGTAGAGTGACAGAGTGAGCAATATCCTCATGCAGCGCAGCAAAGGAATGAGGTGGGAACCTGGCAGGTGGGGTGTGGGAGGCAGGAGCTGGTTTCTGACACACCTTCAGTGTTGACAGGCAGTGGTGTGCCTGGTGACACTACTGAGTGTGCATCCGCTGAGTTGCCTACAAGAAGAATACCAGAATATTCTCATTTTTTTACAGGTTTTCAGAGTATCCTCTAGAATTCACCCTCCAGGACAGAAAATCCCCTCTTGAATAAAAGGAATTTTAGGACTCCCAGATGGTCATTTCTTCTTTCCTTTGAATCATTATTATCTAAACTTTAAATAAGTCTCTACATGATAAAGCTCATATTCTGGGTTTTTACTTAAATGAGTTTAAATAAAACTACTTCTTCAGCTAAGGCATAATCATCTAAGAAGTCTGAAAATACCTTCTGTCCAAAGATTTTTCATGTCAAAAGGGATTCATTATCTATATAGCCCAGAAGGCTCAAATTCATTTAGCATTATCAATGTTGTAGTTGAACAAACAGATGAGAGTTCATATTAGCAAATCCACATATTATATAAGTATATACATATACATATCCTCACATATACATGTGTATACATAAAGTATGGATGTATATTCATGTGTATATCTGTGTAACTGTGTTTTCTTCATATTTCTCTGCTCTTTAAAATGTAATGGCCAGACAGGTGGGGTATCTTTGATAATCAGTTGCTCAGGAGAAGAACTGTAAGCTTGGACACTGGTAGCAGCATACTAGAGATTAATTTGAATATTAAATTTTAAACATGAATGCAGTGAGCCTTTACTTGACATCTGATTCCACTTCTAGCAGAAACCCTTTAGGGAAGAAAGATGAAGATGATGTCATAAACTCACATGCAGTGATTACAGACATTATATAAGCCAGAGGAAAAAGGAGGTTCATTAGTTACGGTTTATACTCCGGTGACCTTTAATTTCCACCTGTGCTAAAAGGTAACAACACATCACAGTGCCATAGGTTGATCAAAGCTTGGAATGCTTGAAATAATCTGCATTGTTCCAAAAGGCCATTACAGAGACTGTATGAGAGCCCAAGAGAACACAAAAATGTCTATGAAATCCAAGTACAGCGCACCAGCCTTGAAAATAGAGACAAAGTTATTCTCACTAATGAAATATCCCTTATACTACACTAATGTTTTTTTATTTGGTTCCTAGGCTTTTTTTCAGTTTGACATTTCTTACAGTACAAAATCCTTGCAACAAGATTCAGTGCTTACAGTACAATAACAAGCGGCAGCAAGGCTTTTCTACATATTCCTCCAAGTTATTTTCCTTAGCATGTGATCAGACTTTGAAAAATATGTTGTTTTATAGCTGGTTTTGTCACATAAGCTTCTGCATTTAGAAATAGCTGTGTGAGCAGCAGGAGAATTTGTTCTCTGGCTTGGTCTCTGATTAGATTCAGCTCTTGAGGCAGAGTTTCTCTCCGGATGTTACTGCATGGGCTGAGATTTCTGAAAGAAGAGATTACTGGTTGTGATGATCTGTTCCAGAATTGGTACATATGTTGACAAAACAAATGACACTGATTGTTTATCTGAGCTTCCTGCCACTGAAACCACTACAGCTAGCAAACTGGAGCCAGAATACAATACTGGTATGAGAAAAAGGAGGCAGTAATTTAATTTCTCTAGAAATGCTTTTATACTGCCATCAGGACATAGTGTTCAACATCAAGCAAATAGATTAAAAAGGCTTTAGATAAATATACACTGGTAGTTCAGAAACTCACAGTACCAAAACATAAGCCCAAATTAAAAAAAAAAAAAGGAAAAAAAAAAAACCAAGCCGAACCAAACAACAACAAAACAACATAACAGCAAACAAACAAACAAACACAGATCATCATCCCCAAAACAAAACAAACAAAAAACCACACTGAACCGATAGCTGCTTAATTCTGGGAGCCTTTTTCTAACAAACATGACAGTAGCTTAAGCTTCTTCCATTTGGTGTTAAAACACCCTCCTCCCAAATCCAACCCCTTAATCTCAAACAGCCAGAAGAACATTTCAGTCTAACAAATATGTTGAAACATTAGGGGACGCAAGTCAGTAACATGTCAGATAAAGCTCAAAGTTTACCAATGAAAGCCTTATTTTTGAGAAATTTAAAGGGTACACTTGGTGCAAAATAAAGCATGTCTCTTTTAACAGCATGTACATATGGTGGTGTATTTACTTGTGTAAAGGATTTTATCTTAAATTCCGTTGCACTCCAACTGTCTTGTAAAAGAACAATATTTTTAAAAGCCCCGCTCCCTGCTGGTTCTATTGCTGTGTGTCTATGAGAAGCACAGTGTGCTTATTGCTAGTAGTTTCTCTTAACAACATTAAATTAAAGTCTTATGCAAGGTATCAGGGAAAACTGATATTCTTTGTCCTTCTTAACAAAATGCCAGGTAAATCTGTTACCTCCTTACCCTCTTGCCACAGCTTCTGATTAGAAGCCTACACTGTGTTCTCAAGTTTGGGAAGCATTATTAGAAAAAATCCCCAAATAATTCCCCTCATCTCAAACCCCTATAAATCTGTAAATCTCACTTCAATAATCTCTAACATTTTGCAGCCAAGGTGTGATGGATGCAAAATTTCAGCTCCCTGCCTTGTTTTTTGGGGGGAAAGTGAAATCTGAAAAGTACAATTATTGCTATTAACGTAATGTCAACCTGACAGCCTACATAGTCCCAGTCCTAACACTAAGCTCTGCTGTCCTTGGACATGCTGAGTGACTGTATCTTCCATTTTCCTTAATTAGATATCTTAGATGCAAGTCAGAGCATCTGAAAATACGAGGCTGAACGCTACAAAAAGTCAAGGGAGACAGGTATTTGCTGCCTGAGGGTGATTCAAAGGTTTCCTGAACTGAAATAGTATTCACAATCTACAGAGAATTAAAAGAGGAACTCTGCAAAATAGGCTCTACTTCCCTGGTAGAGATAGAGGCTTCACTGTCTTCCTGTTTCAACTGTTAAACCTCCATCCTATATTAAACAACGTCTACACAACCAGTCCAGGTTCTCAGGGCAATAAGGCTCACCTTCAGTCACAGGAAAACATGGTAAGCACTCCGTTACTGTTAGAGCAGGAAAAAAAATCACAGCTTAAAGACAGTTCAAGAATCTGCTCTTAACCATCTTTCCACTGTTAATTGTGGAAGAGAATAAGGGGCATTCATGATGATGACCTCTGGACCCAGCTAGAAAGTAGTTGCTAAAAGGTCTCAGTGTGAAACCAGCTGTTATTTTTCTCTTTTCTTCTGTTTCTGAGAAGCCAATACTTGTTGAGTGGTTATGCTGGCTTGGTTCCGCCTGCTTACTGATCTAGGACTTCCTAAACGCAGCAGTAGCAGTCAACTGAACAAATATACAACAATATACAACATAAAGTGTATATACACAAATGATTCATAAAGCATAAGAATATAAAGCACAGCTTTTTCTGCCCCAAATCTTATCCCCAAATAAAGTGTGTTTGCACCAACCTGCTAACTGGAGCTTCACCTTCTGGTGAGTCACCATTAGCAGTTGTCTTGGGTAAAATGGCACTGACTTGTGTCACCAAAAATGTACCGTGGTATATTATGTACTTATTCAGATGCAATCATTAGCTCACATTAATGCAGTGTGCTTTTTGGATTTTGTAGCAAAGGTTATTCAAGGCAGCAGATCTAAAAGGGTTTTTTCTTTTTATTAGTGCTTCTGGCACATTGCATTTTATTAAATTAGCTCAATAAAACTAATACCATCATAAAAATCTTCCATACTGTATCATGTGACTGTGATTTAAAGAACCAGTGGCAGATGCAAGATTTTTAAAAAAGTACTATAGCATAACCTCGAGAAAATGATAGTCAGATACCAGTGACAGACCAATGGTTATTACTTTTAGATTAAAGAGCTTTGATAATTTCCCAAGATGCTGCTTACATTACATAAATTTGCTGTGCGTCTGACAGGAAACCTACTCTTCATTACCTGACAATTCCCTGTCAATGAGAATGAAAATAGTTTGACCATCAGCTCTGAGGGGGACAAATCACTTTCAAGATCTACTAGAGACAATATATCAGACCTCTAGAGGCACTAAACTTTCACAGAGTTATCCTTTCAGAATACTCACATTCTGAATATCGTTTATTTCAGCACCTACTGTTACACATCCTGAATAACCACATATCATTTCTGTGCCATGGAAGTACTCCCAGGACTACAATCATCCCATGCTCCTTCCCTTCCATTGCCACTCAGTCCCTGAGTAATTACATTACGGTGTGAACGTTTCTTTTTATAGATATGCTCCCTGCCTTGATATGTCTTGGCACATTTATCATCTTCAAAACTGAAAACAAGGAGTATGCTATTGCATGATTCACTGGCTAACAGGTGGACTATCCACACCTACATCATACAACGTACTTCTCCATATATGCTAGATAATACTAGATTTCCTGACCTTCTTCCTATTTCAAAGACAAGACATAGTTGAGACTCGTCATTCTTCTTAAAAAATAAAGTATAAAGTTCTTAAAGAGTAAAATACAGGCTCTTGTCATGAGCATTAGCTATAGTATTGAATCACCATTTATATGAGAAATAGAATCTCAAAGCAAAGAAGCTGACTGAACAAAACATGACATTTTAATTTCCTTCTTGAGCTTCAGTGCTCACTTTTATGGATTCATTTTCTTAGTATGAGCACAAAAACTTTAACTTCAGGAGCTTTTATTTTTTTTATAAATAGTATGTTCGTACATTCTGCTATTTAAAAATTTACACATTTTTTTCAGTCACTTTGGAGTTGCAGAACTCTTCTTTCTGCAAAAGCACACAACTGCTGTGCTTTAGTACCACCCTGACCTTGACTGAGTACACAACCTCATTCAGGTTCTTTCATTGCAATTGCACACACAGTAACAATTTAGTAAATATTTGACATCAGTGAGCAAAGCAAAACCTTTACACACATACACGGTTTCACATTTAACAGTGTATGCTGGTTTAGTATATGAAAGTTAAGGGTAACCTGAGCCTATTTAACTCATCAAGGTATTATGACTAATTCTCAGTAACAAGGAAGACCTTACTCTATCCAATTTAATATCTATCCCGATCTGNTTTTTGTGGTTTTTTTTTTTAAGGAATCTTTTTTTCTACATGAGAAAATTCTTTCTGTACATCTGGCAGGCAGACCTCAAGTTGCTCTATGAAAGATGAAATCTTTTGTTGAACGTATTTGACTCTTCACATCTCTAGCTGTATATTTCATGTATTCTTTTCAAATATTTCAGCAATGCATGCCTTGCTTGAATTTGCTGTGGAAAGGCCATGCCTGTTTTATCTTCTATTCAAAAATCCATTTGATTGCTGGCAGATTCAGGAACGGGCAGAGGCAGAGAACATTATTCCATGGAATAGCAATGCAGTCACTACAAATGGTCTTNCACACAGTAACAATTTAGTAAATATTTGACATCAGTGAGCAAAGCAAAACCTTTACACACATACACGGTTTCACATTTAACAGTGTATGCTGGTTTAGTATATGAAAGTTAAGGGTAACCTGAGCCTATTTAACTCATCAAGGTATTATGACTAATTCTCAGTAACAAGGAAGACCTTACTCTATCCAATTTAATATCTATCCCGATCTGATGATTCGGATAAAGTAATCAGATTGCTGGTTTCTGATGTTCCAGCAGAGGGAGATTTGAGTTCCTTCCTTTTATTCTTCAAAAAGCTAGTGAAACTGCCGAGGCCACAAGGTGTGTAGTCTAACATTAAAATGTCAGTACATATCCAGTTGTTTCTACAAATGTGGGAAAATCAGATATGGTATTTCTTAATATCAGTTAAAAAAAAAGAGAAACTAGAATTACGTGGAACTTCATGGTTTGGCATTCTTAAATTCTGTATGCATGTGAAAGCAGCACAATAGCNGAAAAAATAGTTTTCTTTGATATGATAAATACCGTTAAATTGCATATTTGAATATTGGTTTACTGCTGACATTTGTAATAATAAGCAATCAGCTACACAATAGAAAAAATACAAGAACAGATTTTCTAAACGAAAAACAATTTATATTTTCTATGTGGCTTTAATGGCTCTAAATATATGCCCATATGTTTATATTGTATAGTTTCAGGGCTTGATCACATGCTAGAATTCATAAGAAGAGTTTTAGCAGTTGGAGAAATAAGTAGAAATGGTACGGATTTTTCACTGCCTATAAAAGCATGCTCTAATTTTGCAAGCACGCCAATAGCCCTACTGAAATTACACATGAGACTACTCACACATGTAAAGCTACTTGCAAGTGTAAATATTTGTTCAAAGAGACAGGGAATAACTCTAGGTAAGTATTCTCCATGTACAAAAGCATGGTAGGAATTGCCTGTGTTAGGATACTTCTCTAAATAGTGAAGAGAGAGACTTAAGACGGCTCCATTGCCTATATCAGTAAACATCCTTTAGCCTTTTTGGTGCTGAAGGATCTACGTAAAGATGATATTGTGATTGCTCTTTTAATATATTTGAGATCATTGCTCATTTCAGCAAATCAGAACTTTGACTTTTTTTTTTCTCTTTTTTTCTTTTTTTTCCCCCCTACTTTTTTAGTCCAGGGAAGCTCAATATGGGCACATAGATTTAGGAGGAAAGTAGCTTAATCAAGATAAGATTCTCATTGACAAAAAAGATGCTGATGTTTCCAGAAATCACATCTTCATGCCAGAATATATTGCAATGCAACAGTAGTCTAATTCTACCTCTTCGTATTTTTCTTGATTTTTAAGCTTTCTGACACACTTAGCAACATGCCAAAGTTCATGAACGTTTTCCTTTATGTCACCCATTCACACATTCACACATTAGGGCAAAATGTTGTGCTGTGCAATAAAACTGTTTTTCTGGCCACTGAGAAAAAATAAACATGCATCTGTCTAGATTATTCTGCATTATTTTTGTCAGCACATATCAAAGCGATATTATCAATCCTGAATATCTTTCCTTCACCATCATTCATATCAATGAGGAAGAAAACATATGGGTTTTGAAGCTGTCAAATCTCATAAACTAGTTTTCCCTCTGGAGAGCCACATGGAATAATTCCAAGACCAAATATAACTCTTTTTAATTACATTAGACTCCAGATATTATATTTCTATCATATTCTGTCTTCTGTGCCTGAATTTCTTTGTCACAAATAAATATACCTTTGTGTAGCCAGAACTGTCGGTGGGGATTGCTTTACCTGTGAGATATGGCGTTACCTAGCCCCCTGGAGAATGAATAATGTCCTCTCCAAGAGGACATTTGCTCTTCCAAGGAGACTCCCTAGTTTGAATGAGATGCTTTTGTCACTAAGAATTTCTACATATAGAAAATCTGAAAGAAAAGAAGGTGATTCTGGGAAGAGTGTGATGTGCTTTTCTTTTGTGTATTTCAAAAGCAAGTATCCTAAGAAAATTTTACAACTGAATACTTTCTTCAGTGACTTACTGTAGTTATATAACTCTCCAACAGAAGTGGAGATAGTTGTGAAAGAAACAGGCCTTAATGATCCTTCAGGGCCTTGCTAAGTATTTTTGAAAGATGGTGGTGCTATTGCACATAAGAACATGAGGAAGGTTGAGCTGGGTCTTGTCACTCTAACCCGTGATCCTGTTCCTGAGAGGAAATACCTAAGGCAGAGAAAAGGCAGGCTAAGACTGCATAATGCTTTCCTCTCATGCTCTCCCAGTGTCTGAACAATTCATCTCAGGTATCTTCTTGTGTCAGGTACATGGTAATTCTCTATAGATTCTCTGGCATATATTTTTCCAGTTTCCTCCTGAAGCCACACAAATTTTTAGCATCTACAGCATCCCTTGGTGTGGAGTTCCACAGACCTTCTATCCGTACAGTGTGTATTTCAGTGTTCCTAATGGAAGACACAGATGCAGCGTCAACTGCATCTCAGAATGTCTAAACTAAGAAAGGGAAGTAAAAGATGTTTTCTGACATGTTTACAAATCTCTAAACTGTGAGATATGGCGTAGCGGATATAGCATCCAGTTTGCCTTGCAACCAAGAAAGTCAGGAAATGCTTCAGCAGCTTCAGAACTGAACTTACTATCTTTAGCAAAAACAGTAGTACCTCCTTCACTAATCCTCCACTGGTACCAGAGTACTCCTTCAGAAAGCCATACGGTGTCTAGATTAAGCAGCATGTATGGAAAGTTTTACTTCAGTCAAGTCCCTTACTTTGTATTAATTATTTTTATAAAAATGTACAGTCATTACAGAAACTTCCATGTTATTAAAAGCATAGGGCTGGGCACAGAGAAATTGATTAAAACTCAAGCTTCACAGCAAAACTGGACTAAGTCAACTAACAGCAAAAAGTAAGAAAAGATTTACAGTCATGCTGAATATCTCCATTTAGCATCATTTGTAAAGCTAATGTTGAAGGAACCTCATAAATTCATGCTGTAGAGCCTGTGGCGTTGCAACATGCTATGTAGATTTTTGTATTGCATGTGTATTTGTGTGTGTATGTGATTAAGCAATAGCTGGAAGCAAGAGTTTGTCAGGAACAAGCAAGTTAGTTGTTGAGAAATAACTCACAGATAACTAGGTGCTCTTGGAGGTCCTCTGGTTGCATCTATAGTTTGTAAGATTTTTGGCCCAAAGACACCATTAGGGCCTCTTGAGCAATGGAGGCCATAGAACTGCTCCAAGTAATTCTCATAGAAAAAAAGTAACATCTGAAAGGAAATATTATTTTTCAGAAAATAGGCTGCTTTCAGTTTAAAAGCTCACATTACAGAGAATCTACACAGATCTTTGTAAAATATTTCAAGCATTTTCTTGCTTCCAGTCAAACCAAAACATTTTTCCAATCCTAAATTTACATCTGCTTCTATTTTTTGTCTTGTTATTTCTTTGTTTGCCAAATGACAGAACATTTCACACCCAAATATTGTCTTAACACTGGGAGTGCAGGAAAATAGATCCCCTTTGCTATAAAAGACAAGGGATTTTTCTAAACAAGTATCCACCATTAAATATTATATAGAAAGGTGTAAAAACTGTAAACATGGCATGTTTGTGATTGTGATTAGAATGTGTAGAGGTGAGAAGGAGAAATGTTCATTTATCTCCTTCCTACGTGCTTGATTTATGTACGTTATCACACGGTGAAACATAATGCAGCCTGCTTCACCATTGTACACTACCAGGCATTCATTATACTCCCAGGTGGAAGAACCTCCTCTGGGAACAGGAGTTTCCTGCCCTAACTACAGGATGATGGATTCTAATCAAACTCAGCTTCAGAAATTATCTCCCAGAAGTAGATAGGACTAGGGCTTGATCATCTGTATTATCTCTGTGTTGAAGATTTCAGATAAAAGTGTAAAAATCAGCTGTAGAGGCACAAAAACCTTGATCACTCTTGAAGAAAGGTTAAGTTATAAAACTTTCATT
>VZTO01018163.1:0-11017 GCA_013400615.1 Syrrhaptes paradoxus | reverse complement strand
TTTTTTTTTGCTTGAGTTTGTTCCTACTGTCCTAGTGCCCTTTTCAAGTTCAATTTGTTTACATCATGGAGCAAATGAGGTGTTTTGTTTTATCTAATTGACTTCTGTAAACCATTAATTAACTATGTCTACTTGAAGTGTCTCGGTGGTTGATAGCACTGAAGGCAAAAAATACCTTGTGGTATACACAGCCAACCAAATTAAGCAACATTTGTTCTACTTGCATTCCACTTTTTGCAGTATTTGAACAGCTATCTGCCAGGTGAGTAGAGTGTGAATTCAACAAGGAGGAAGACTTCATGGAAGTCTTTCAAAGTTAGTTACAAAGTGGAGTAGTTGACAATGGTAATTTTTATATGCAAATAGCATAACTGTGATAATAATACAACTTAAATGCATGTGGCATTTACTATTATAATTTACCAACGATCTGCTGAGAACTGTGGTGTCAGTCTGGTACCCTTTCTGTATCTCTGGAATGTATACCTCAAATGCCAGGTGTACAACAAAGAAGTTACTGTATTTTTTTTATTTAATTGCAAGGTTCAACACTGTAAAAGAGTTTCTGCTTCGTAACAAAGTTCCGGTGCTTGTTGATTTTTCTCTAATCCTTCAGTTGTTGACTTGCCTGATGACTCCTGCCATCCATTTCAGATATTAGCTTTAGTAGGCCAAAGTATTTCCAGAGATACAATTATTGATGTTAACTTGGAAGAAAGAACAACATTAAATCTCTTGCTCTGGGTTTCAGTACAAATCTCATGGCTCAGGTCAGTCTCAAAACGGTGGGGAGGAGATGCCTGTCCTGATGTGTCCTGCTCACACAAAACATGCCTTTATTTTTCCTCTGAACAAACTGCTTTGCTCAGGTCCTGCTTAAACTGAAGTAAACACTTGACTTTAATAGGATTTAAACGTGTGATTAAGCACTTTGAACTGAGTCTTAAAAACCAGGAGCCATACCTGATCTCAGCTGCTTCTAGTCAGCCTGCTGCCGGTTCACCCTCAGTGTCTGCTGGGAGAGATAATGAATGATATTAAAAGAAAGCTTTGGAGACAAAAATCAACACTTTAAAGAACGAATGTGACACTTTTGGTCTTTGCCTAGCACATCTAAAGGGCAAAAGGGAAAGTTTAACTAATAAGATGAACAAAGAGGGCTGAGAATGGATCAGAAGAGTTTCGCGGTGTACACTCAGGATCTGATATGTCAAGTGTCTTATCAGAGTCCATTATCTAGGGAGCTCAGTTTCACTTAGGGAGTTAGAGACAATGAAGGCATTTGTAATAATAATTTTAGGGGGAGCTGGTGTAAAGAAAAAGGTAGAAAACTCTCAGGAGTGGAATGTCAGAATAAATAGCTACTGTCTAAAGGAAAATGTGAATTTCCCTATGGATTGCTTAGACAGGGCTGCTTCTTCCAATAAAGCTTACATCGGACAAGAGCTAATTCAACAGAAAATTATTCATAAATTGTTTTAAATAGCTGTAGTTAGAACATTTTTTTTATCTTTTAAATGAAAAAGTAACATTTTGTAATGCACAAAGATCATAAAGTGGGTTTAGAAATTGAAAATGCAAAGTCTCCAGAAATATACCACATTAAAGGTGAGACTTTAAAAGATAGTTAACAAGTTTAGGCCCACTCTGGATTGTCATTCCGAGGGGAATATCCTTAGGCCTCTTCAAAAACCCTGAAACTTTACTTCTTTTGCATTGATGTGCAAAAAAAGCTATGCTGCAACTTGAAGAAAATAATTGCTGTTAAACAAGGTCCTTATTGTCAATGAGGTTTCATAATAAATTTTCTTCCTAAAATTACGCTCTAGCAGTGCTACCCTGTGTTTGTTATACACTTCATCAATTTGACAATATTAATTTTAGTGACTGTATTTGTTCTTTTATAACAGTATGAATGGAAAGGAGGGATAGGTGCTTTTTCTAATAGTTTGAATAAATCAGCATAAAAGATTGAGATATTGGGTATAGACCTAACAATTTATACTTAGGAGTGTATTTCTCCCATGATTTAACATAAAAATAATGTAACTAATAAAATAAAGAAAAAACTGTTTTTGCTGGCAAAACTAAAATTTCACTTGTTTCTATTGCCATACAAAATTGGTAAAATGATGTAAAAAGAAAGGTCTGCTACCATAATTCAAGAAGTTTAAGAGTAACCTCTGTCATCAGTTGTGAATATTCCATGTGCACAGCAAAAGAGTTGCTTGATAGTGTTTATCTCTGGAAGCAGGCTGGAAACCAAAATAACTTCAGAAAAGACAGGAAAACATCAGTATCTTTGTTTCTAAACAGAAGGTGATAGACATCAAAGAGCCACAAAGATGTAAGTAGAGAATGTGCTGTGTGGGAAGTTTATCAATGTTTTCACAGTAGACAGGATACTAGGAACACACAAACATTAAACAAACAAGTGATTTACCCACACCAAATCTCATCTATGGAGAGCTCTTCCTTTATTGGGATGCTTCTCTTTCCATGGAACGGCTGAGCATCCAGCAAGGCTGACGCAGCTGAGGTTTGCCCTTGGACTGCCTTGGGCGATGGTCAAGCTTCAGGCCAGAACTGAACTAGTTCATCAGTGTAACTCTAGGGAGCACTGCAGTGCTGGAAATCTCCCAACGTGGAACCTGAAGTTGAGGTTCTGGTAGTTCAGGGTTATTTAAGATTCCGTGGATCTTTAAACAAGTATAGCAGTCATTAAAATGACAAAATAAAGTCCTAAACTGAGTAATAACGTTTCACTGTTCTCTCAAAATAATATGCTGTGATGTTTATTACAAGAGAATGCCTTTTTTTTTTTTTTTATCCCAAACAGCTCTATACTTGCACTGACAATAAGGAAGAGTGGGGGATGAGAAGTAGTCAGGTGCAATTTTCAAAGTTGCCCCAGAGGTCTGAGTGCTTACCTATCTTTTATTTTAAAGCCACCTTAAAGACCTCTGAAAATAAAAACTGTTAGTTTTACTAATCTAGAAATATGGAATAGTTGAGTGCATACTGCTGCTGAAGTTCAAGGTAAAACATCACACTTTAGAGTTACGTAAATTTTAATATTTATTATAAGCAATGCCAAATCAGGCAGAGGCATTTATCCACAAATGCTGTGACAAAAAAAAGTAAGAGGAAAAATTAGTAGATTCCACTGCCTGTATTTTCTGAAACAATCCGAAACATAATTCTGGGACTTGATTTACCTGCTTTTTACATCTGAATGTGGATATCTATCTATACTTGCTATTCTCTAGACCTCATTGATCACTTGATTCTATATATACTCTGTTTCTTCTGAATTTGACAACTCAATAGACCACAGAAACTTTGAGTGCACAACCCCTTTCATGATGGCCTGGACCGCCGGTGCCTTGGGTTTGCCTGTTTGCTTCTTGGCATGTTTTTGCCCCATCCTCTGATGGATGTTGCTTTATGCTATAAGACTGAGAGCTTTCTCCCAGCAGTGGTGAAGGAAAAAGCATCATCCAGGGTTGTGCTCTGTTTTGAAAGAGAAACTCAGCTTGTTGTCACAGACCAATATCACCAAGGTAAAGATGAGTCGGGGGAATCCAGATAAATCTGTTCAATCCCAACCAGATTTTCAGCTCAGGCTATGGGGATATAAACTGTCAAATGCAATAGATCAGGCCTGTCACTTGTTCCATCAAAACCAAAAATGAGACTTTTTTTTTCCCCAATCTTTACTTTCAAGCTGTTCCTCATAGTGTCAGTAAAAATCAGAAAGCAAAGATTTGATTAAAATACATTCGAGGTATAACTGATTCAATAATCAATGTATTTAAGTTCTTTGACAAAAAAATAACTAATGAGCTTCTTAAAAATTGTATTTCTTGAAAGGATGTAGTTAAAAATTGAGCAGTGTAGCAATGAGACTAAACTAAGGGTCCAAACTATAATGGTTTCAAATAAGTTTTTAGATCATGCAGTCATCACAAAATAAGAGGAAACTATAAGTGTGGTGTTAATTACAAGAATCCATTGATGGCCAGGAGGTAACGAAAACATGCAGGGTCCAACGAGTTACTTGCAATCAGTCTTAAATCCCAGCACTTCCCATTAAGTCTTTCGGTGAAATAATGTATAGCTGTAAATATCAATATTTATTTAGGCTGTTTTCACTTTTCCAGTGGGCCAGGAATACCAGCTGTGATAGGTGCCATACCCAACGCTAGCTGTAGTATTCTCTGCTGGCCCATTAGTCTCAGTTCTCTGATTGCTGTAGTATCTTAATGCTTCTCAGTAAATCAGAAATAATTTCATAGATCTAGCTCTGTTTTCTTGTGAATAGAAGAAATTACTGTGGTATTTCATAGATTGCCTTTTATTTTACATGTTTAGGGAAAAAAATCTTGCTTAGGGAAATCATATTTAAAGAATGTATGATTTTTATTACTAGTTTTGATTACAGTATCCTTTTTTTAAAGAGGGATTTGGAGGGAAAATAATATGTATTTTTAAAGAAAATCCATTCTTAATTTATGTGGTTTTGACTTATTTTATTTTCATTCCTTTTTCCCATGTCAAAAAGAAAAGGGCAGAAAAAAAGCATCTGAGGGAAAACAAACAAACATCTCCTCCATTACCCTAAAACATGGAATTCTTGTTTTTTGGTTACTGTTTGTATATAGGGTTTGGAATAACAGGGTTATTTTCCTCTGTCATAGCTCCTTGAGTCCTTGATAGCTTTGGCCAGGAACTTTGGACTTGCAGATGAAAGCAAACACCTACAAGCAGCAACACATTGCCCACCACCAAACTCCAGGGTCCCTGGTCTGCCTGTCTTCTTTGAGTAGGTAGTGGGACCAGCTAACCTAGGGTAGCTCACGTAGAAATTGACAGCAGGTTGTCAGAAAATGCAGTTTACTTGAATATTGAAATAGAATTTAGCTAAATCCATTTAGTGATTGCTATAATGTTGCACATTTCAGCCTCTCCATCAGCCTATCAAAATGTATGTACAGGCATATATACGCGTGAGGTAAGAGGTTATAATAAATTGGATGTCTGCAGCAAAACTGGTTCAGAAGAAGGGACTGAGCTTTAGATTTACCACCTAACAGTTGGGAGTCTTCATGTTTGATGAAGTCGCATTAGTTTTTAAAATTTAACAAATCTCTTCCCAAAATTAAATTATGCTTTTATAATTAGCATTCTAGCAAGGAGCCAAGGCAACTAAAATAATTAATTTTCTGTATTTCATCATGAGAGATGTTTTTTCTTCACTGAATTTTTATCTAGGCTAAGGAGCTTTATTTTTAACTGACTCAGTACTTTGGGTTTACTGTGCAGATAACAAAGTTTGGTTTGTGCAGGGAGCAAAAGCATTATTCATTTTATTTTAGACATAATTTTAAAATATGGACTGTATATTAATATAGTCTATGAATTCTAAATGACAAATAAAGCAGGCTTATCTTGACTTAGCTTTTAAATAGTATAACATTGTGTGCATGCTTTCTTCAGTGTCATGATATTAGTAGCATACCATATCCTTTTTCTTTACATCACCTGATGTATTTTCTTTTGTTTTTTCTTTTCCTCTCCCTAGTTCATTAAGTTATGTTAAATGGTTTGGGCTGGCATTTTTAACCTCAGTTGTTCTGTGCATTGTTTCTCATTTTTAAAGGTTTATATGTTCAGATTCTAGACTGCTCTAATTTATTTCTCATGTGACAAATATGGATTAGTCCTGAAAGCACATGAACTTAAAAATACTGAAAGTTTGGACTAGAATTTTTTTTTTTTATATAAAGCAGGGGAGGATTGATTCTAAGCAGTTGAGATACTAATTTAAAAATAGCTAAATTAAAGGAAAATTAGATTTGTTTTAATTGAAAATGAGCAGCAGTACAAGGATTTTGCAGAGATTTGTAAAACATACAAATGTAAATATTTTTTCATATAGTTGTATGTAATATTTGTAGATCTTTATGCAATTCATTGAATACTGTGGGGAAAAAAAGTTTGATCATCCTATTTACTGATCTAATTAAAATTAAATTGCAGTGAGATATCTCAAGATTCTGTAGAAATGCCAAAAATAAAATCAAAACTGCAAGGAAAATTAAGAACAGTCATTATGTGTTCCTCCTACCACAGAAATTATGTATTATATGTGATCACTAGTCAACAGACTCATAAACTTCACATACTTCCTCATTAACCCTGGAGTTATATTAGAATATGTAATATATCTTGAGATATGTGGGGCATGTTTAATTACACTCACTCACACCTTTTAATAAGAAGAAACTTCTTAGCCATCCATTTCTATTTGTTATCAAAGTGGTAGGACTACTGAATTAATGGAGGTTAATAAAAAATCCCTAATGCCTTAGTCAAACTTTCCCAGTCCTGAAGATGAAGAATTAATTTAAGTTGTGTTTGCTATAGATACAGATAAACTTCATAAAGGGCACATTTTCATATTCCTACCTATGAATAAATTATTTTAAAGAGAACAAATGATTTAGACTGTTATCTCTGCTGGGCATTTGGGATCATGTGGGGCATAATGAGCTCTTTCTCATGCAAACTGTACACTGAGACATCCCAGTGAGAAGCCAGCAAGAATTTAGGACTCAATTTCTCATGTGCTGGAAGTGTGATGCTGTTATTCAGAGTGCTCCTGTATCCACATGCAAGATTCACTAAGCAGCGTTACAATGAATTTGGAGAAAATTTTTGTAGGCCATAGCTTTAATTTCCTGTTGGTACATTTTTATCAACAAGCTTTGAATGCTAGTTGACTTGATAGATAGGTTTTCTTGGATAAATTATTCCTTTGAATTATTTTAATCAAACATATTATATGAGAACAGTCAAACTTTAGTGTGTGTGAAATGTACTTCTGGGCTGCAGTTTAATCTCTCCCTGACAACAGAGGGTGTTTTGTGCTATAACACTTCATGCTTTTGTAATTAAACCCATAAAGAGCTCCTATACCAAGTCAGACGAAAGACCTGGGTAGCCTAATTTGCACCTTTACTAGTGGGTGGACTCAATGGAGGAAAAAAAGAGGAATGTAGAAAGCAATCTTTTCCCCTTGTACAGTCCTTTTCTGTTTCTTTCTAGTTTTTTGCTTCTTACATGCTGTATGCTGGCAAAGGGCAGTTCAAGGCTATCCCTGGGCAGAAGTTACACCCAAGCTGGCCCCTCCAGTAGCCACTGCAGCGTCTGTCTGCATGGATGTACCTCATCCTTTCCTGTATCCCTTGGTCATCCAAATCCCTGTAAAACCTGGTAGCAGTGGGCTCCTGTAGGCGTGCATTGGGTGAAAACACATTGCCTTTTGTCTTTAAGCACAGCTTCATAGCACACCTCCTCATTCCTGCACTGGCAGAGACAGGGAAGCGTTGGCTTTTGCGATCAGTTGGAGGATAGTGTTTATCTCTGTTATTGTTCCCTGCCTTGGTCTCAGACGCAGTAAGCAAGAAACTGAGTGTTGCTGCGGTTAATTTACCGAGGGATAACCTGCCTCACAAGGGAGTAAGGCGTCTGTCTACTTAGTTCTGTCAGCATCTGTGCTCCTGTAAAACCCGAGGGGCAAATTGCTTCATTTGTAGGGCATATGCCTGGTAANAATTGTATTTATTTCTAGAAGACAAAGGTGATATTAACATTTAAATGAAAAAAAAAGATTAATTGTTATTTACTGTTCTATAGACCCATTTAAAACTACTTATTTGTTTTTCCTCATTTGGTCTGTAATTTTCTCACCTGACTTTTATTCCATAATGCCTGCCCTTTAGATACAGACATTAACCTCAAATGCAGAGCCTTGTCAAAAACACTTTCCAGAGTGGAAACAACTTTGTCATTTNTAATTTTACAAATATTTTAGTTAAGTTTTTCAGGAATAATAGTGACACCCAAAACTCTGTTTCTCATTTCAGCTCTTTCAACCACCCCCAGCTCCCAAACTCTTCTCTCTCACACCTGAAAAGAGACCATTTAAGAAGCAACTTTCAGCGGTATATCTGCATGCTGTTGGCCTGAGTCATGGAGGATGGGAGGTGTATGGCTCTATCTGTAGCTTCCAGTGTTTAAGCTGAGTGTGGATGTCAAAGACTTGAGTGCAAAGATTTGGGAGAGATTTCAGAAACATTAGCAAGATGAACATCAGCTCAGAACAACTACTTTCATTGCCTCTGCTCTGAACAGAGATGTATTTTCCAGGCCCATTTTGGTTGAAGATGCACCTGAGTATCCCCAGCAGAGGCTGTTGGATGAGTGAGGACACACAGCTGGGCTTGGGGCTCTGTGTGTTTGACTTCGAACTAAATCACATGCTGTTTGAGCTGAAGTACCTCCTTGTGAAGGAATGGTGTTTTTTCCCTATTTACATTCCTGGATGTTTTCAGCTTTACCCTAGAGTAATGGGTTAGAGTAAACTAGCAGCAGGAACAACTATGGGATGTGGTTAGTTCAGCACAATGACCTGCAAAATGATGTGGCTATAAAATGTTCCTCTTTGTTACAAAGTGGTAAATATCCTGNTCATTAAAAAATGTGGAATTGTGTTCTGAAACATTTCTTCATTTAATCTTCGCAGTTATCATCACCTTTCATCCTGAGGTATCTGTTTGTTTTCTGGCTGAATCCTTCAATGATGTGCTTCTGACATGACATGAACTTTCTATTGCCTGGCTCGCTGTTGAGTTTGGGCAGTGTTCATCTGCTCACACAAACTTTGTATAATACTTAATTAATAGGTTGTGTAGCCTTTCAGAAAAGGTGATAAAAAATGAAAAGCAAAAGCACCTCCAAGCAAAGATATTATAACATTACATGACAATTATCATCTTACCATTAGAAGCATCATTACCATCTCTGCTTTGCTGAAAAGTAGGAAATGTGATTCTTTGTTGTTGCTGTAATTTGCTCCCCTGTAACAAGCACTCTATTTTGGAAACATTTGAGTCAGCTTTTGATACAGAGCCTAATGTTTCCTAGTCAAAACATAAAGATGCACCTGTTTCTTGTTTGGACTTAAATATGAAGCTCAGCTTGATATATTGCTTTAAACATGACAAGAAAATTAAAACACAGAAAGCCTGAAGTATACAAAAGCTGTAGAATGAGATATTTAAGAATAAAAATATAATCTACCAGTATAACATTTGTAGATAAGTTATCCCTGGAATTGCATACACTTGAATAATACATAAATACACATCATACATATCTTTGCATGTCTATATGATGCTGTAAATAAGACATTATCCTACACATTTTGGCTATATTTCCCTTGTACAGTATCTGATGGTTACATGTTAAATTATATAAAAGGTTAAATCAGGTTGTATAATCATCTGCACCACAAAATAACTCTGCACTACAAAATGCATTTCAAAGTCTTTTTCTTGAACAATGTAGATGAGAGGATCAGGGCTGCTCAATGCTTCTCAGTGAGTCCCAGTCATCCCGTGCAGCATATTCCACATCAAAAACAGGTTGGGGAGTCTTGTGTGGGCTTTTTTTCTTTTCAGTTTCACTTTGAACACTTGAGGTGAAAACCTGGTCCTTTTGAAGTCATCATCAGGAGTTAATCCAGCATGAAAATTGAGTCTGCAAAGACTGGATCCCAACAGGCTAGGGATTTGTGTCTCCCTCATCAGCCAGACTCTTCAGCTTTTGTAGACTGGGTATATATCTAACATTTTTCTAGAGCTTCTTTTCTCTCTCTTTCTCTCTCTCTGTCTCTCTCTCCTTTCTTCCTTTCTTCTTTTCCTCCCTCCCTTCTTAATTTGATAGTTTGAGAATTTATCATCAAAATATTGTCAACAACTTTCTTGCTACCACAAACATATATGACTATCAGGGTTTCCAGCTTATGCTTCATAGCACCCCCTAAGCTCCTAGATATTTAATATTGGTGGTTCCAAGGAATGTATCCCAGATGGGTCAGTATGAGAGAATGTAGATCAAAATGTCTCATGCTCCCTGGTGGGGTGGGATCTCTCCTATAGCCTACAAATATTTCTACAAATTATTTGGGTGCTTTAGTTTCTACACTAATAAGAAGAAATCCACCCATTATAACATTAACATAAAAGGCTTTGTCTTCCTTTTTTTTCCCCTGGGAAGTGCGTACCTTTAACTGTTCTGTGTTTTCTTTGCTATGTTCGCTTTGTGTGATCCACTGCATTTGCAAACTGCATAAAAGAGTCAACATGTTTTGCTGTTTATGCTCCCTATTTTCCTTGTCTGAACACAATGACTAATGATCTCTAGAGGAAAATAAATCTTAAAAGGAAAGCAAGTACATTTAAAAGGGATATATATACAAAGACAAGATCATAAAATTTATCACAAGCTCCTAATTATGATGAATGGCAGAATGTTGTTAGACTGTGTTTGTCAGCATGAGTTTGCTTGTTATTATAAAGTTTTAATGTAATATCAGTTTGGTGAATGATCATCTGGTATTTTCATTGTTCAAAGCGTGCTATCCACAAACAGAAACTTTTCATTGAGATGCATGCTTACAAGATACAATTAGATAGCCAGATGGCCCGGGTGTAAGTGCACGCTATCATGTTGTGGTAATCAAGAGAGTATGGCCTCGGGTTTATTCTTTGTAGTGTAGGAAACAAGTTGGAGCAAACCAATGGCTGCTTTTTGCAAAGGATTAATTAAACTAGACTTCCAATTGTGCTTTAGGGGTGGTAGGTTTTAAATACCACAGAAGTAGAAGGTGATGGTGGGCTACAAAGCCTGGGATCTGATAGTTGTGGGTTTATGCTTTGCTGATAGTAATCACAGTTAATGGAGATTTGCATACCGCTCAGGGAATATTATGCAGTAGATGGGAAAGAAACTAGTTCACTAGGTGCAGCAGTGTTTTCTCTACAGGACTAATGAAAAGGGAAAAAAAAACTTTGTTTGTGTAAAAAAGGTCTGTGTGGTTTTACTTTCAATATGCTGTCATTTTGGGCAGATGAGGAGAAAAAAGCCCCAACCCCAAAGCAACAAACAA
>VZTO01018162.1:39787-58030 GCA_013400615.1 Syrrhaptes paradoxus | reverse complement strand
TTCAAGGCCAGGCTGGGTGAGGCTTTGAGCAACCTGGGCTCATGGGAGGTGTCCCTGCCCATGGCAGAGGGCTTGGAACTAGATGATCTTTAAGGTTCCTTCCAACCTAAACCATTCTCTGATATTTTTTCCTCATCACTGATTATTGTATGAATAGAAATTTGAGTCACATTTTTAGCTGTGGTCAAAGTTGGAAAGAACTTCTGCCTTTATTGATGAAATTTAACCTGTGGCGGTGAAAACAATGTACATTGCATATGGTCTACATGCATAATATTCCCTCAGTGCCTATTGCCTGGTGTCAGTAAGTGTCTGATAACTTCCTTCTGTTCTGACCCTTGGGACCCCACTCCTCTCTATGGAACAACTATTATTTAGGCAGTTTAGCAGAAATGCATCCTGTCAGCATTAAGACATCACAGGTACTTGTTGGTGGAACAATTTTACAGTAGAACTGAGAAATACGACAACAAAGATAATCAGGCTATCAAGGTTACAATCTGTTCTGTGTATTCATGGTTATGGGTCAGAGTGGCAGAGACGAACATTAGGGCTAATGCACAGGGCACCTGCAGTTACAAACACACAGATATGAAAACACTTCAACATCATTTAGTAAATGGACAGCACTGCTATTTCATCAAGTTCATATCTAATTGTTTTAGCCTTTGGCATGAATTGCAATGTTGCTGGATCAGCAGTTACAGGGCTGGATCCAGGCTGGCTGAGAGTGTTGTAGGGGAAATACTACACAAAATGCACGTGTACCTTTGAAATTAAAGGCAAAGAAGTATATGCAAAAAGAACTTCTGCCAAAATACAATAGATACTTAGTAGAGAAGCCCTGAAAAGCAATACAGTTTTGTTTTACTACTGATGTTTAAAGACATGGATAAATATTTTAAAGGAGGGATATGCCTGTTAGAAGTATTTTGAGAAATTGTGTGTGTGTGAAGGAAGGGCAGGAAGATTTTTCTGTTCATGGGTTGGCTTTTTAACTGATTTTAATGCTGAGTTGAGTTTTCAAAATTGTGATTCTTTAGAGCTCCTCCTGAGACTTGTATGGTTGATATTCAGGTTTCATTAAAAAGTCGTTTCTTTATGCCTGTTCTGGCTCTTACGAACAAGTTGATTTGGCAATGGTTTTAACAATTTCATGGTAGTTCTCATTGTTTGCTGTGAATGAAATGCAAAGTTTACCTTTCATGTACTGTAAAGAGTTCTTTTCATTTGGTAGGCATATCCTGCAGTTATCCTAAATTACAATGTATATTTGAAGTAAATTAAAGCATGGTTAAGTTTCCTGAAATTTCATTCCCAAAGCCTTAATACGTTATTTCTATTAAAAAGAAAGGGGGTGGGGGAACCCCCCCAACTTTTCCTCTCCTTCTGCAGTTACTATCAGCTTTAGAGACTTCTGCATTTGTGCAGAACACTATAAATGTGGTTGCACTGGAATCTGCTTCCTCGCATTTCATAAGTGGTATGGTCAGAAACAGTATTTCTCAGCAGGACAAGGCAGGTGCTTCATTGTACAGATCGGAGGACAGGCCAATGCGTAGCCCATAGGGGAATTTAGTAACACCTTTCAAAGTGGGTAAAGGTTGAATTTTGGTTGAGGTCCAACGGTAAATGCACTAACAAGCGCAGACCTTGGGTTTTTTTTTCAAGCCCATGCAGTCAAAATGTGGAGAAAGTGTTAGTGTAAAAAGACAGCAGTTGTTAATATCAACTTACTTGGAACAAAAGCAAATATTTTACTGCTGCCAGGCTTTTATTTTTAATACTGTCAGCTATTTACATGCATGGATGTGATGAAAAAATGCAGGCTGAATTCAGTGCTCTTTGTTTGTGGGTGCTGATTTCAACTTTTTGTTCAAAGTATAGTTGTAAGCTGAATACAGGCATCCTCAATAGCAACACCACCAGCAGTTCTGTACAAAATGTGATTGTGTACCCGTGAGGAAAACGGGGAGTGTCAGGTGTTGCCATGCTGAGAGAGAGGCATTATAGGATCTGAAGGATTTGTTTGTTCTTGTGTTAGGGTGACTGCACACCCACCTAAAGTGGTGATGGTACTAATCTCCATCTGTGCCATGAGATGAAGTGGCATTATTGTAACTCTTTGGCATTAGTTAACTTCATATGTTCCCCAATCAATGCATTGATGTCCAAGTATCTCTAAGATGCTTCAGTGTACTTTTGAGAAGACCATCTGCATGAATATTTCAGTCTCTATATAGACTAATGCCAGAAGTGCTAGAGTGTTCTGGTTAGTCATACAAGTCTCTCTTGGAGACTTAAAATTGCTGTATACAAACTGATGTCACTTGACTGTGTCAGCAGGCTTGCTGAGGCTTGCTGACTGGTAACACTTTTTGGAAGTTGTAAAGAGTGAAGATCTTAGTGTGCCAAACACTTTCAAAAAGATCATATAGAGCCAGTCCAACTGCTTATTTTTTAAATTGAGTGCAGCTTGAACTCCTTTACAGGCTGGGGTGGAAGAGAAGAGCGTGTGCATGTTGCTTGCGTGTTTTGCCATGTTCTAAATGCGGTGTTCAAATAGTGGTTTTCATTCTCTGAAAAAACTTCTGAACTATGTCAATGAGTCTGTACTGTACAAATCATATCAGCAATGTTTGAATGATAGTTTATTGGGCTGTCTTACCTGTGTGAGTGTCAGTTTCTCCAGGCTTTCCATTTTAGTGATCTGTATTTCTTCCTTAAGGAAAGCACAATGCAGTTGCAGGTGGCAGTATAGCTGCCTTGCATGGCTTGGCAGTGGCCAGTTAAACATGGTAGGCATGTATCGATGTTGCTGTTACTTCACTGGGCTCAGCATGTACTGAAGTACCCTTTCAAGGAAAGGCTGTTATTTCTCAGTGTTTACAGCACTGAACTGTTTCTCTGATGGTTTACAATTCTTGTCCTTTACTCACATCATCTAACTGTTGCTGATGTCTTGAAACAGGGGAGGGTAGAGGAGCTAGCATCTGTCCTTTCTAGTCGTCTTTACCCTTGTGGAATTGGAGGGAACGTGCAACATTTCTGGGGTGAAGAAGGAATCCAGCAGTCTGTGTAAGCTCTTTTGTTTTAGCCACTGGGCTCAGATTCCTCTGAAGCTTTAATGTTTTCTCACATCAAAGCACCAAGTTCTGTCCCTGTCATCTTTAGAGATCCTCCCATAGCTATTTAAAGCAGACCTTGGGCTTGGCTGGAGTGCTTGGCTGGAGATGGACTGATTTGAAGGAACAAGTCTTTCCATGTGCGTAAAGAATCTTCCTAAGTTGCTGCTTCTGCTTTCTTGCTGTCCTTTTGGGCATGGGTTGAATGTTCAATTCTAGTCTGTCTCCAGGGGGAAGGTTGACAGCTGCTATTTCTATTTAGTAGAACTCATCCAAATTTATGCTGCTGTAGGAATCTGAGAAGATTTGAAAAGTAACTATGGTCCCTTCACCCTAAAGAATAGAAGAATTCACTTGAGTATTTATTTGATTAAGCTGAGGGATGATGAGAGTAAACACATGATTACGTGAAATCTGAATTTTTATACACTATAAATGGGGGAAAAAAAATCTAAAATATTTAACTTAAAGGTTACCATAGTAAGACAGGTAGAAGCAGAAAGATCAGTCTGCTAGATTAGATAATGATGGAGTCTAGCTGTTGGACTTGTGTCAGTCTTAATGTCATAGCAGGTGTTTTGGTAACATAATACTGTTCAACTCTTTTTTTCAACAGGGCATGTACTGTGCTGTGAGAACAAATGTGGTGCTGATAATTACCAGTCCCTACTGGGGATGGGGAGAGAGGGCAGTAACCTACCACATCTGTGTTGAAAGGACCTGGTGCATTCCCTGCATGGTTGTGTTTTATTTAGGTCAGTAGATAATAGTTTTTACAGTTTTGACAAATACAAAATAATACAGGGCTAGATGCTTGGGGAAAATATTTATACATGCATTCCAGCCCAGTTCAGACGGGCACCACAGACCCAGGGGAACAGGACAGTCACTGACAGCTTGATGTATTTGAGCCCATGGTGGCCATGCCCCAATGTGTAGCAGATCCAGTAGGGCCCTGCTCTCTACAGGGTGCTGGGTGTCAGTCTGTGGTGCTACCCCAGGAGGAGCTATTGTTCTAGCTACTCATGGCTTTCTAGATTACATTGCTGGTGTATGCTGCCCACCAATCTTGATTGTGTAGCCCCCAGGCTGATCCCTCTGACACTATATGTAAGGCCAGTCAGTGGTTGTTCTGGGGCCTCCATTCCCCTCTGGATTCCCATCCTGAGTGTGTTACGGACATGTGAAGCTGGTAGCAGTTACTAACAAAGTTGTTTGTTCTTGCTCTGTTTTTCCAGCTCATAATAGGTTAATCTAGTCACTTGCAGCCAGGCAGATATGGTCAAGATCTCATTTAAAAGCCTGACAAAGGCACTGCTCGGATAACCTGTGACAAACCTGTACCACCATGAGGTGTATATTTAAATAATGATAGTACTATATTAATAGCAGCATACAAGAAAACTAGAAGTAAATATTTGTTTAGACAAATATTTAACCTCAGTCTTGGCCCCTTATTAATGGCACTATTCATTTTGTTGAGACAAGAATGTCAAACTTGTTAGGTTTAAATTATATTCCCTGCATTCCCTGTTTCTCAAAGAAAATACCCTGCGAGAGGAGTCATGTTGGTGTGCAGATAGCTGGTGAATAGGAATCTTGACATATAAACAAAGTTTGTTTTGGGATATTTTCCTGCTGTCATCAGGATATCAATCAATCTGTACTACAAGCTAGCACTTTTCCTTGAGAAATATGCTCTGAAAAGCAAACAAAATACTTTTCTGTATGAAAGTGTTAGTCAGCATACAGCTCTGAAAAAGGCTGCCATGAAGAGTCATATTAGTTGAGTTTAATAGTTCATGCATTGTAAATGCTGAAATTGGATATGTCACTGAAAGCTGCTCTTGGGCAGTTTCAGCTTCCATGACCGGCATTTACTCAGCAGATCACTATAGGTCTTGCTGATCTTCCACCAGCAACACTTAAGCAACATTTTTATAATGGATACATTTTTTTCGTATTTTTGTTACTATTCCTCCCTCACCATGTATTAGGCATTAACGTGCTTTCCTTGGAAACTGGAGCATGCATTTCACCTCCTACAGCTTATTTCCTTCTTCAGCAAATTTATTTCAGTGCTACAGCAGGGGAATGCTATCTTGCACTGCTCAGGGGTATAGTATTCCAATGGATAATACGCTTGAAGTTGCCATATTGTGCATTGGCAAAACCAGCAAAGGTTATAAAGGTTCTTATGTTTTGGAGAGAGAACTTCGCCTTCAAGGCACTCTGTATTCTCTAGCTGACCCAGTCTATGAAGGGGAGCTTAGCAGCAACATGTAATCTTAAAACTCGGATGCTACTGGAGAAGACATCAGCTTTCTGGTTTTTTTTAAACTGGCATAATCTGGGGTGCAGGTCAGGCAGACCGTGCCAAGCAGCCCTTCCCTTGCTTGCCACTAACATGCACTTCAGTTCTAGGCTCTTCCATGCAGCTGGAAGGAGGTCTCTAAGTGATGATGGCCTGAAAAGTGTGTCATAATGTAGACTTTTCAAATGTACACATACATTTTAAGTTTGCTTTCAAATCATCCAGCACCCTAGTCAAAAGATACACTTCTGAAAGTTTGGCTTGAGAGTGATTTTTTTGTTCATGTACTATGAGGTGAGTATGGACCAGTGTTAAAGAAAGCAGCAGCACCACAACTAATTTATTAGGGTCAAGAAAAAGTGGTGTTAGAAAGCTTTTTGCTATAGGATTATTCAACAGCGTTGGCATGTAACTGTTCTGAGCCTAGCAAAAGCCATTATAGGCTTTAGATATTATCAGCTTGCTCTTGGGCCTTGAATGCCAGTAGCCCTGCTGTGATAGTCGTCAAAAAGCCAGAACAGAACCTTAGTTTTCCTTCTGTATGATTAACTATGGACATCATAGATTTGTTTTACCATTATCTCCCAGCATGTACTGTAGTCTATCCAATTTAGTTATTAGTGTCAGTAAAATGTTATTTGGGAGCTTTCTGAGAGCAACCATCAATTTGAGGTCAAAACCCAGGCAGGATGACCAGTGAGGAACTGGTATCCTATTGGGACCAGGACTTCTGAAGCTGGATCTCCTGAGGGGATTCCCAACTTGGATATTTGGGCCTCAGCTGTTTGGTTTATTTTTACTGGTTAAATATTCAAAGATGTTGCAACAGTTCATAAAGCTATAAACCAAATTATGTTAAAGAATGTTTATAACTAGCACATGGAAAAAGATCCAGTAGCTTGTACTGCTTAAATCATTAGAGGGAGGAAAATGCAATACTGGAAATTTCTTTAACCTTATCACATTTGAAATGGAAATATGGTCCTTCAAAGCTTCTTGATTGGAAAAAAATAATTGGAAGAAATAGGCATACATGAGCATATAAGCAGTAATAAATAATTTAAATGGCTATCTTCCAACCTATATTTAACAGGGGAGCAAGTGCAGAATAGTCTTCCTCTATCTTTTATTTCCTTTGAAATAGTGCTTTGCATGACAAGTTCCTTTCTGTAGATTGTTCCGTTAACTTCCTTCCATCTGTATCTCCCTTTAGCCCTAGGCTGTTGAAAATGAGACAGTTTTTGAATGAATAATGCTTATGTGATGACTTTTTTATATGATTAAAGAAAGTGTGGGATGATATTTTGGTACCCTTCTTTTTTTCTCCCCTTCCATTAATGATGATGTATAGACTGCAGTAGTTTCTAGGGAAGAAAGAAGGAATAATAAAATTCCTGTTTGACCCTGTTCACTTGTAGGAATCAATTCCTGTTTTGCCTTTGTGCATTTAGGCCCAAGAGCTCTTGTTTTAAGATGGTAACTGATACCTACCTTAATATTGATTCTATCTGTGGAAAAATGTTACCTATCCTTCTGCTAAATTAAAAGTATCCTATAGCTTGAGCATGTGGGAAGAAATGGAGCAAATGTGGTTAACATAAAAATCTTAAATTTTTCAGAGCTTAGTATAGCTTAATTTAGTTTCAGATTATGATTAATAGCAGTGGTATTTTGCTGCTGAACTGAAATCTGCTATTAATACCATATGCACATTTTACAGAAGCTACCTTTCAGTAATATAGGCTGTAAAGATCTATGTTGACAGGGCTTGTGGGTGTCATTCAATATAAAGAAACAAAGTTTTTTTTTTCAAAATTATCTATAGCTCATATTATGTTTGCCCTTTCAGCTATTCAAGCAACTAATGACGTGAAATTTAGTTGTTTAATGGAACAGGCTTTCAAGGGTTTTAATTATTCAAAGGATAATAAAGGAAAACGTCAACTAATATAATGTTAAACAATGGATCAAATTCATACTACTGAAACCCTATGGACCTATTTTGAAGTTAATTAACTTCATTGTTTCACCTGTGTCTGCCTGAAAGAAAAGTAAACAAGAAAAACCATGAACTAACCTGAAAACCTTCCCTCAAAGAAATGCTTCCATTGACTCTAATGGAGCTATTGGCATGAGTAAAGCTAATTGTGTGAATTAAAGAATGAAGATTTTGTCCTCTGAATTTGTGTGATATCCAATTAAATGTTGAGAAAGAAATAGGCAGATAGGCAGACAAAGCTTTAGACTAGTGAATTAANTATCCAATTAAATGTTGAGAAAGAGATAGGCACATAGGCAGCCTAGTGAATTAATTTTTTTTAAGTAGTTGGAAGCATTAGGGTGTTTGAATTAAAACAAACAAAAGAAAAGCCATAAGTTTCCTCTGTTCTGCTTAGAGAACATCCAGGATGTTCTGTGACTGGGAATTGAATCCTACCTTTTGTTTAATGAAAGCCCTTATTTGCATTTGATAGATGCAAGGGCATACTGAATGTAATTTACAGTATTGATCAAGGCTTAATAAACTCAATCTTAAATGGGGGAAGGAAGCAAACACTTCAAAGTCCTTTAGATATTGTGATGAAAATCTAGTATTTGTTCCTCCCCACCATCTGAACTACTGGATTTGACTTACAGAAACGAGAGTCCTCTGTCATTTTGATCCTGTGCTGGTTGACAAAGCAGTTGGGTAAAGCAGAATAGATGGAGTGCAGTGTGATCTTCACCTTTGCTTCAGCAAACCAAAGCAAAACAGGTAATTTTATTACACTAGTGACATATCTCAGTGATTGGTCTGAAATTGCTTGCGGTAACTGTTGAAGTATGTGTGTATATAGCTGTTCATCAAGAAAGACCCCTAAGTGCCCACAGACAGCCTGTGCAGTAATGGGATCTGCTGCCAGCTGCTGACCCCTGGGCGGTGGCAGGGCAGCACAGCGGGTGCTCTGTGTCACTGGCATTTTGTGTGGCAGGCTTCTTCTCAGGGGAGTTGTGATTAAAGGACCTGCAGCGCAAGGTTGGAAACAGGATTTGAATTTATCTGGTGTGCTGAGAGAGACTTGAACATAATTTAGGAAGTGAGAAGCAACGGTAGTCATTAAATTTTTGATGAGCAGAAATGATCAGGCACATCACATAGTTCATCAGATTTGTCTAGTCTTTTTTATATCTGTTTCTTTCCCTTTATTTGTTTAAGATTTGTAGGCGTACAAAGACCTTTAGAATTATAGCTCTGCTGTGAACTTATTTTCTTAGAGCTGTGCCAGGTAACTGGTGGAGTCAGAGAGAAGCTAGTGAGATATGGTAACTTCAGCCTTTTAAGGAAACTAATTTACAGTGATCTTTAAAAACAGTCAGTCTTGTCTGTGTGTAATGAGTAGGTCTTGGTTCAGTTGCTGGCAAGGTAATGTAAACATTACATATCCAATAATGTAGTTGGGGTTTTTCCACGTTAACCCAGACTGTGAACTAACTTGGGCATTTTACAGGATAATAAGTGGGATTAGTTTTATTTATTCCTTGTCTAAAGACATCTATTTCATGATAGGTATGGGTATACTGACAGGGTACCATGAAAAAGCTTTGATATGTCAGCAAAGTTCAGATGTCATTTTCTATGTATTGGACTTCTTATGCCAGAAAAGTCTTGGAGCAAAGTCTGCTTCAGCTATATATTTCTCCTGAGCTATGGAACACATTTGATTTGCTGTGAGTAACTGAAGTTTTTAACTCTTTCCCTAACATCTTGTGGTGAAATAATTCGGTGCAGATCCTGGTGGGGAGAGGAAATCTTACAAAACAAAGTAACAAATGGTATTAGTTACAGAGGAACTGAAAGAAAACAATAACAGGAAAATAACTTCGATATATATACATCCATAACAAAGCAGGTTTCTCTTGCAATGCTTAACTTTAGATAGAACCTCATAGAAGAAAACTCTAAAAAAAAGCTTAAAGTTTTGATTTTATTCTACTTTAAAGGAATGTTAGGGATAGAGTCCTGTGCACTTGTACATGATCTGTTTGCTTAGAAACAGCACAACAGTGTAATGAATGCCCTTGTGATAGCTCTATTTTACAACCACCTAAGGAATAAGTCTATATTAGTACAAGTGTATATATAGTCATGTATTTCTTGTGTTATCTGACAATTATTGATGCAGTTGAAATGTATAGTTTTGGACCTTTTTGCAGCATGTCAAGCAAGCTGTTAAAATGCACTTCAGTTTATAAATATCTTGCCGATTAATTTTCTGATTTCCAACTTTGGTGAAATACAATAGATGAAGACTTCCTTTTTAAAAATATAACACCATGTAGTGTTATTTGGAAATGAAAGCTGTGATTGAAGCAGTATTCTCAGTCTTTCAATCTGCATTGCATTGTCTTTTATAACTTACAACNCTCATAGAAGAAAACTCTAAAAAAAAGCTTAAAGTTTTGATTTTATTCTACTTTAAAGGAATGTTAGGGATAGAGTCCTGTGCACTTGTACATGATCTGTTTGCCTAGAAACAGCACAACAGTGTAATGAATGGCCTTTGTGATAGCTCTGTATTTTACAACCACCTAAGGAATAAGTCTATATTAGTACAAGTGTATATATAGTCATGTATTTCTCATGTTATCTGACAATTATATTGATGCAGTTGAAATGTATAGTTTTGGACCTTTTTGCAGCATGTCAAGCAAGCTGTTAAAATGCACTTCACTTAATTTTCTGATTTCCAGCTTTGGTGAAATACAATAGATGAAGACTTCCTTTTTAAAAATATAACACCATGTAGTGTTATTTGGAAATGAAAGCTGTGACTGAAGCGGTATTCTCAGTCTTTCAATCTGCATTGCATTGTCTTTTATAACTTACAACTTTCGTCTGGTGCATAAGTACTGAGCCCATTCTGGGCTACTCAGTACATTTCCCACTGGTCCTCCACTGCATCTGCTCTGCTGCCATCAGCCATTAATGTTCAGATGAAGCCAACAGCCTGTTAGGATATGCCTTAGACATTCAGTAGTACAGATGGCCTGTTCTGTCTGCCTCTACCTGTAACATCTGGCAGCAGTCAGATGTGAGAAAGCCCAAATGAGGAGGGAGAGATTTTTTTTTAAGTTGAATTGAACAAATAATTTTCTCAGGCAAATTATTGTAGATTGCTTGAGATCATATAGAAAAAATGTCAACTGGGGGCAGAACTGGTTTGCTCGGCTAAATTAATTGAATTGATGTATATATTGTGTGAACTTACATAATTTCTCAAAAATTGATTTGGAAGTTGTTTTAGAGCTTAATGGATTGATGCTGTAATATCTAGGGAGTTTCCCCTTAACCATCCCTGAGAATCTATCAAAATATAAGCCAGGCAGATGGTTGTGAACTTGCTTTTCTACACTCTGTTATGAGTTTTGCCATTGATCTTGATGCAATTTTAAATACAGTTTCTAATTGTATTTGGGATTGTGCAGATAAGATTAGAATGGCTTTTTTTTTTCCTTCTAAATTACTTTGGTTTTGTTATGAAGAGGCTGACAAAGGGATGACTTGACCATCTGATTGCACAGCCAAGAATAGTCAAACTGTTCTTTCTGAAACAAATGCTTTTTTCATCCTGAAAAAAGCATCTTTTAATAATGTTAAAATGTGATGTGGTTACTACACAGTAAAAACTTGGAAGGTTACCACATCATGGTAAATACTAAGGGAGCATACGCAAAGGTAGAATCTATGCCTCAGAAACAATTATTCTCCATCTTCTGAGTTTGGACTGGAAACAATTTTGCATTCTTGATTTTTGTCAAATAATTGTTACTATTAGCAATGCAAGTGGCTGAACTCTGGAGGAAAAAGAGAAACACCACCACAACCACCCCAAAACAAAAAACTGGGGTAGAGGAAGAAGAGGGGTTTGACTTCCAGGCTGGCTGTTGCTCCCATACTGGCTAGGTGTCAGTTTGCTTGTGGGAGGTGGTGAGTGATTGCTTTTGCATCACTTGTTTGCTTTCCCCCCCTTTTCCTTCAGGCTGTCTTTATCCCAGCCCATGATTTCTTATGCTTTGGCTCTTCCTGTTCTCCCCCTGCCTCCCACTGGGAGTAACAGGAGGGGCAGTGAGCTCTGAGTATGGCATTGGATGGTGTGGGATGTCCCTTTGGTCGGTTTGGGTCACCTCTCCTGGCTGCATTCTCTCCCAGCTTCTTGCTCACCCCCAGTTTACTTGCTGTGGGGGGTGAGTGGGGAAAAAGAGCGCCTTGGTGCTGTGTGAGCACTGCTCTGCAATAGCCACAACACTGCTGTGTTATCAACACTGTTTTAGTCACAAACAAACCATGTGGGCTGCTGGGAAGAAAGTCAACTCCATCCCAGCCAGACTCAGTATAGATAGGAAAGTCTATCCAAGTTAATTATAAGTAGATTTAACAAGGATATTTTTCCTCTTATATGGTCAAAATATGTTAGGAAGTGCTCAATCGTGGAGCAGAGAGGAATAAGATTACAGTGCAGTGGAGATAATAAAGCTGTGAAAAACCTGCATTTTATCAAGCACAAGAGAATTAATAGATTTGGAAGACAGATCGTGTGAGGCAACCTTAAGACTTGCTGATATTCCAAAGGAGGAGGAGCAGGATAATATAGCTTCTCACCTACAACTATTTCTGACAGTGCTAATGAGTGTGGAACAAAACGTGAGAAGGACTCTGATTTCTGCCATCAAAACTGGCTCCTGGGCAAAGACCTCATCTTGTCACTTGCAAAGGCCCTTTGCTTTCAGAACAAATAATATGCACTTTTAAAATCTCATTTTTGTCAGAATATGTGCAAAAGGATCTTGACAACACTAACATGAAATGTAGCAGCATTAATCACCTTTAAGCTTCAAGGAGCTGTTAGTTGAAAGGCACACTTTGTGCTAGCATTTATATTATCATGTTAGGACAAAACCTGCTTGAAACCCCACTGTCCATTATTTTTGTTTCAAGTTAAGCTGATGAGACTGTTTCTGAGGATGAAAAGTCAACAGGTAATTCTTCAGCCCTGTGGTATGAGAGGTAGAGTGTTAATTAAAGCTTCAGTAGTAAAAATGCATCAGTACTCTGTGCCTTTTGCATCCTTAAAATCGTTGCCTTCATTTTCATTTGAGTTGATTCACTGCCTTTTTACATGTCCTGTTTACTCTAGAGTAAGAACCAGGCTACTTTAGAAACAATGGCAGGCTATCACCTAAAGCAAAACATGCACACAACTTGAGTTTTAAACTGCTGACCTGTTTACAGACCTTATTTTTCCTCAATTCTCTCATTGACAAGCTCTAAAAATGCTTGTTATAACCTTACAGCTACTAAGAAGGGACAATGAGAGCATGTAAAGTAAGATACCAGAACTCTTTCCATCTGTATAGCTGAACAGATTCAACTATTATCAGTTAAACAGAAGCTAGTGCTATTAAACTTACAAACTTAATGTTCCTCATCAAAGTCAAGTGTCTGCCATTCCTCTGGGTGGAAAAGTTTGACAGACACCAATTAAAACTAATGGAAAGAGCAAGACACCAAGTAGGTTCTTGGAAAGGAGAAACAAAGAAAAAACCAAGTGCTCATGATGGTGATTTTGGTTATGTTTTGCTCCTATTTCATAAACCATAAACTCGCTAAGCCTTGAGCAGTGCAGTAACCGAGAAGTGATCTCTTCTGCACAACATATCCTTTTCCCACTCTCACAGTAACTGGGATGGGGGTTAGGGGAAAGGATGCTTGCCCGGGTGTGCTGATGGGGTTTAAGTGCCTGCTCCTGCTGTTTATTGTTTACTGTCATACACGCAAATGGTAGCAGAAGGACTGAAGTATTGTCGTGTGCTTAGAGGACAACCTGTGGAAGGTTTGTAACAGCCCAGGAGGAGCAGGTTAGGGGCTCCCCCCATGCTGGGTGGGTGAGACCTCTGGGCAGTGCCTGTCAATGCAGGTTTGTCAGGACAGGTCAGTGAGACAAACACCCTTCAGGACTGGGTTAGGGGTACTTGGTGCTGCTTTGCCATTTTGTAAGTTTGAGTTGTGTTGTTTCAGAATGGCAGCTATGGCTCATTCAAAGTGGAGTCTTCTAGAAATGTTTATCATGTAAAATGTGCATACCTGCCACATGCAGACAGAATTATTAAGAAAAAAGTCTGCAGGCTGGTTACAGTTCCTTTCTGTTAGATTTAAAAACAGATTTTCTCATTCACTTCAATTTTTTTTCTTTCCATAAACTGGTGATTTTGAAATGAGAAACAGCAATATAATTTGGCTGTGCAGAAAAATACAGTATCTGCCAAATGATTGATCACTTCTGGCTTCTGAATGCTCTGGCAAGTATTTTGCAGTGCATTGAGGAGTATTTTGTGAAGATATAAATAGATCATCACAATCTGTGGTAATTAGCAGATAAGAAGTAATAACAATCGGCTCTATACTGGGTGTGTAGTAAAGCTGGATTTTAAAACCAGAGGGAACACAAGATTTCCCTTTTGAGCACTTGATTCAGTCCTGCTATGATGGGACACAGGCAACAATGAAGCTGATTTGGGGGCTACAGTTCAGTGGTGCAGCATAACAAGTCATCTTCCCCACGGTTATTTATTATGTAAAGTAATGCCGTGCCTCTGAAGGGAAGGCACAGCTTATTATTTGTGTTGTGAAACTGATGTCAATATGGTGCTTTAAAAAAAGCATCCTGTTTCTGATAGAGGACTGATTACTGTTTTATGTTTGATCTTGTTTGGTTTACAATGCCACCTGCCAAAGTGAAGGGTTAGGGATGTTTATTTACATATTTTCATTTAAAGACTGTTCTCCCAGAAACCCCTTTCAATTGAGCTACATTAGCTGATTCTGCTCAGTTTTCTCTAAACCTTGCCTTGCTTAGACAACTGTGACTCGGTAGTAATGGTATATTTCTGTGCATGTCTCTCCTCTTGATTGAACAACTTGATTTTTACTCTAGTTTTTTCTTGACTGTTTTAATCTAGGAAAGATATATTTTATGTATATTAAATATTTGTATGGTAGAAGGCAAGTCAGGTTTTTTTTATACATGGCTCATGCATACTTAGGAGAAGTATTTTTGGTAAGGAAGCTTTCATATCAATGGCTGTCCTGCTGAAGGAAATTTTTGTGGCATGTAGTAAGGTTGTCAATTTCATCTGTTATAATAAAGTGCTGTTCCCCACGTTGATGAAAAGCAACATCATAAACTATGAACAGATGACTTAATCATGTGGTACTGTTATGGCATTTTATGGACAAATTTCTGGAGGAAAAATATGCCCCATTGAAGGAGTTTCTGGTAGAATATGTGAAGATGCAAGACTGTTTCAGGCAGGGAATTTAGCCCTACCAGTAAAGCCATAGCACACTGGGATTTCAAGAATTGGTCTGTGCTTCTGCCCAGAGGCCTTGTGAGTGAAAGGGTGGGCTGTGTGTGTCCTGTGTTCATTCTTACCACCCCTGTTTCCTTGGGGCATCACGAGTTTCAGTGTGTCATTGACGAAGGATGCACGTCATCTCTGGCACTGGGGAACCATTGTGCCATTTGCTACCTGAATATCACTGACTGTTCTTTTACTTAAAGTAGTTTTGTGCAATTTTTAGTAAGAGTCTTATTTCCTAAATGTGGTAGTGCTCTGAAGTGGTATAAGCCAGTACCTTGCTTTATCCCAAATTCATCACTCTAATGTGATCATGCAGTGAGAAGATGTGGCAGAAGTGAAGCTCTGAGCTTGCTGCTTTTTTTTCCAGTAATGAAATTTGTAATTAGCATGTTCAAGATGCTAAAGAGAATGTGAGCATGTTAACAACTCTCCAAATGTCAAAATGATTTTGCACTTGTCACTGGTTGTTCACATTAGGGAAGTAAAGATGCTTTTTACTACTCAGTAAGTTTCTTACTGTCACAAAGCAGAGCAGAGAAATATTGATGAAGGACATCATTCAAATCTGCAAACCAGCAGGGGTTTATGCTAAAGGCCATAGCTGTCTACAGCTGTTAAAAGCCTCAACTCAGGACAATCAGTGCAAATACTGCTTGCTCCCAAGTTTGTCTACAAAAAGTATCATAAGTTATGCATTAGGAGATAATAAAATAAACTTTAGAGGAAACCTCTTAATAGTGTTACTAGTCTTCTGAAAGAAGACATACGAGATAATAATTTTATGCAAGGGGTATAAATCCCAATTATATTACTGGATTTTCCTTAAGCAAGTAAATAAAGAATTCAGGATGAGCTCAAGGTAGCTCACATACTTGACCAAAGTCTTATTAACCCCTAAAAGTTGTCTTGATCCAGAGAAATATAATTAGCAAAAACTAAGTCTAAAAAGCTTGCTTCATAGGAGTGAACTGCATTACAAACAATCTGTTACACAATAGTTAAATTATTAACTGAAATTATTATAGAGATCCGTCTTTTAGAAAGGAAAGAAAAGACCTGGTATCTTAAGATACAATTTTCTGATTATTAGGTTATTCCTAGGCATTAGTCAGGAGCGACCTTATGTTTTTAACATAATTGTAGCAATGTAAATGCTGATGAAAGACTGAAGTAATCTCTGTAGCCAGAAGTTAGTCATGTATTAATGACTGGTTCCTCTGCATGTCTGGAAAATGAATATATACAGTAGATAAAAGATATTTTTGTTTGCTTACTGGCATTCAAAATATCTTCTTTTAGCAGGCAGTAAGCTTTTCTTGAATTCTGAGGTAACTCTATCTCCTGCTGTAACTTCTAGTGTGGTGTCTGAATTTTTACTCATAGGAGCCTAACAAAGTATATTAGTGTTAATTGATCCTGTTTAGTCTCTCTGCAAAAGGTATTGAACAGGTAATTTTCCTTTTTAAAACAAATGTTTAAGGAGATACTACCCAAATAGTAACAAAAATCTTATTATTCAGGAGAAAAGGCAGAGGAGATAGATGGACTAGTCAACAGTCTTCTACCAGCTGGTATCTAATTTAGTCCCATTAAAGGTGGTGCATGCTGGTCATGCACTTTTTTTCTCGGGACCATCAACATGGAGGGGGGAAGAAAGGAATAGAGCGTCTGCTGTTGATCTGTTCAGATGTCTGATGTTGACCTGTAATACACAGTAATTTCTCAACCATGGTTGGATCTTGGAAAAACATCAGGTAAATGAAGGAAATTGGTCTTTCTGCTATCTTAGGACAAAAGTTATTCCCCCTTTCTTTTTGGCTAAAGTATTTTCTAGTGACTACAAGGGGGTATTTCTAGTAATGTTAGCTGGATAATTATAAAGCCTGCTATACCAGTAGCTTCACTGACTGTGAAAACATCAGCTAATGGTGACAGGAACAGTCTGTGAGCTGAGAGATAAGCAGGTAGGTCCATTCCTGCTGCTCTAGCTACAGCTGTTGAGAGGGTCTTGTCCCTCAGCTAGCAGGGCAACATTCTGCCCTGCTGAGACAACCAGCTGAACATTGTCTTCTGTATAACATTGAAGCTACTTAATCTCTATGAAGATATTGCCTTAAATCCAGTAATACGTAAATTCATCAATTAAGTCCACAGTGAATAACTTCTAGCATTTTTAATTTCTGTACAGCTGCTGAATGTATGTAGGTTGATCCAAGCAACATGTTTGACTAAATTGTAGTACATGCCTTGGTTATGGATTCTGAAGAGAAATAATTCTTTAGTATCTTTCAGTCTGTTCTATTAATCAATCATCTCTCTACTTGAAAATTGTTACCTTTTCAGATGGTACCAAAGACTTTAATTTCTTCCAGTTACAGCTTGTTTAATAAAGTGTTTTCATGACAAAATGCATCTATTAAACTTTCAAATTCCCTTACTATTTTTAAGTGGTCCTTGTTCCTAAGGTCAAGTGATTTTCTGTTATTGAACTTCGAATCAATTCCATACAATGTTCCTAAACATAAATAGTTATGACAGTGCTTATAAGTAGATCAAGGAAAGACTTTGTGTGAGAGATTTTTATCTATTTCAATGGAAGGTGGAAATAACCCTCAATTTTTCTACATTGATTTTTATGTGACTTCTTGAGCCTTACTCAGGGGATCAATCAATGAAATGGCAGTGGCCTGATTTACTGTATTGTTGTGGGTGATGTTGGAAGTTCATATCTGCTGCTTGATTATACCCTAATACTTGGGCATGAGATTGATCTGAGGACTAGCTCTGTATTTATCTGTTTTCTTGAAGCTAATTTTCATTTGCTTGTCAAAGGTTTGGGCATGTCAGAGCTAGCAGTATGAAGGCAGAAACTGCTGGATGAGCCCACTATTCTTTCATTAAAGGAACCTGACATAAACTCCTTTAGAAATAAACAAAAAAAAAAACCCTAAACCAACTAAACAACCCCTCCAAACACTTCAAGGTCTGCTACCCTGACAATGGGCAAGGAGAGCTCCTGGATGTCAGTTGTTGTTGCTGGAAGATGCTTCCTGGTCTTTGAAGTCTTGTTATACTAATTTTCATATTGTTACATACCACTTCTGTGGAATCACATCTTACTATCCATGTATCTTCTGAAATGCTCTGTGTGGGATGTGCATGCTTATTTAATCCTGATAGCTGGATATCTTATCCTTTGGCAAGAAATTAGATTTTTCACTTGGAAATGACCTTTAATTCAAAGCAATTAGATTAAAATACAAATGATATTATTTGGTGCCTCCAAAATGGATAATGTGGGTACTAACATTTTTAGGCTTTAGTGAAGAAATAAGGGAAGCATTTCTACACAGAAGTAGAATTGGGAAGATTGCTCTACATGATGCACCTGCATTCATCTGACCT
>VZTO01018162.1:11664-39739 GCA_013400615.1 Syrrhaptes paradoxus | reverse complement strand
AACAAAATAGGATTGTTAATATCTCTTGGTGGGGACCAGATGAAGTTGTGGTTGGTAATCCTGAGGATACCAGATCTGGAAGGAGGAGTGCTGATCTCTAAGGGACAACAACTTTCCCCACATGATAATATCAATGGGAAGGCAGTTTTGCACAAGTCCTCATTCAAAAATAAGTACAAGACGTTTGACACTGAGTAGGAATGCTGCAGTGTTAATAACTTTAAAAGGTTGTAGAAAGAAGTCATGCAATGTACTCTTACCTTGCTTGTAATTTAATCAGTGAGGTTTTGATAAGGCTTTTTTTTCCAGTAAGTTAAGAATGTCTTCTAACAAGACTACATAGAAAAATTGCTAATATCAACAAAGCTGTTCTTTTCTATCATGTCAAAGATAAATTTCCAGCACTTCCTGGCAAGGACATGAAAGCAAGCAATTATGTATGTGAACCATGTGTTTTGGAATACAGATGCTATACTGGAAACACTTGAAAAAATACAGTTTTCTTACAACTGTTCCTATTCTAGAAACTGCTAGTAAGCTTGTGAGAAGTGTCCTTGGTCCTTCAGTCCTTAAACAATGCCCTTTTCTATCTTAGGTAGAAGTATGTGTTGGAAAAAAATAGGGATGAAGAATTTGGAGGAATGAGTAATTCAATGCTAGCATGGAGGCAAGCCAGGGATTAGCAAAGTAGCAATGCTTTTGCTTTGCATTCTGTTTCCTTTAATGTAAAGATGTCTGCAAATATGTAAACTCTTCAAAAATTATTTTTAAGATGGAGATGTACATCATATGAGCTACTTGGAAATAAACTTGAGCTTAATTTATTCTTCTGTATACTAATTCAGTTCTAATCACTGAATTCCACATGTCTAAGTTCAAAAGGAGATCATATACCCCTGCTCCTTCCCTAAATGTTAATTTCTCCTTAGTTTGCTTCAAGAACTGAACTGTTTAGAAATACCCTACTTGACCTTTTAAAACTACAGTGTCAGGGGAATCATGATAATTAGATGAAGCCATACAGTTATTTGTCTAAAATGTATTTATAAGTGTCAGAGCCACATAAGAGCAGTTTGTGAGAATGCATTCACAGGCATGTGCTGCTGTTGTAAGCTGGATCTTCATTCATGAATTAGTAGTGCTATTACTAAAGATGTTTGCTGAATATAATGCCTGGTTTTGGTAGAAGTAAATTCTACTTTTACTGATGAAGTCTGAAAACAATTATCTTTTCTTAGTTGGCTATGCCTTATATTCCTTCTGTATAGTTTAGGCTTGGGAATAAATTTTACCTAATAACATATGTGTTCCCAATACACATGGTCAGTTCCTCTTTCCTCCTCTTAATATCCACTGTTGTGAGACCATAGTTTTCCTTAATAAGACTGCTTCTCAAAGGGTCCAATGTTCATCATCTGCTGAACAATGTATTCTGTAAAGAAAAATACATTGCATGTTTTATACAGGAGAGTTACATCTACAGAACAATTTCACATAGCTGCTGTGCTGCACTGTATTTGGCACATAATAGCTATGTTACAGCCCTCTGAAATGCCAGTAAAGACTAGCAGCTAACCAACAGACTATGTTAATACTTCAGAGCTGGCAGAGAAATATCAGTGTAGGTTGGCAAACTTAGTGCAACAACATATAGTTCAGAGCAAAGAACAGTTTCATTTCTGTCAGTATAGGAGTAAACCAGTAGTGAAAAATTATTGTGCTTAATCCATTGATGCCATGGAAGCCATTTGCTAAGGGTTTTAGAATTTTTACACATTTGGTAAATCTCAAATGTGTAACTAGGCAGGAGCTAAAGAAAATACAGAAAACTTTTTTAAAAAAGCTTAAAAACTGAAAACGGAATAATTAACAACTTGCACAAAGTATGCATCTCAGTGCTCAATGTCATAGTTCAATGTAAATGCATCAACAGTTTTGTGCATCTCTTCTGATTAAATGTAAAATGTGTTCTAGGAAGGACTGTCTTCTCCAGTCTTAACCTAATGACTTCTGCTGCTTTGAAGAGGTTACCACAGAAGATATAATATATTGCTGGGCTGTACTGATAAAATTCTTTAAAGCAAAATCAATATTAACTTTGATAAATTGCACCCTGCAGAATAATTTAAATGAGTAACAAACCAACAAAATATATTGTCTTAAATTGTCAGTTGACCAGTAAATTTATGCTTTAGTGTTTGGAGAGCTCTTTCAAATCACTTTCAAGGAAAGATTTCTTCCTTGGCTTGATTAATTTTAAATTGTCTCAAATTACTTAAAAAAAAAAAAAAAAAGGACCCCTTCAAATCACTAGTCAGTGTCAAAAATGTATATCTTCTAGCTACAGAGCTTCCTAATGTGGTACTAGGGAACAGTCAGTACTTACAGGATTATTGTCAAAGTCTTAAAGTACAGAAAATCCTGACGAGGATGTCTGTTCTTTTGGTCTATCAGTAGGCAGCTGGATATCTTCTTACTCCTAACTTTAATTTGCGTGGATGGAAGAACCATGGATCCTTTTACCATAAATGTGTGTAGGGAAGGTTGTGGAACAATGATAAATACTTGTCCTAGAGAGACTTTGGCCTTTGAAAACAAATGTGGGTGTAAAGTGTAGAAATGAGCCAAGAACAGTTCCTGTAACCTTTTGATAATTCACTAGCTACCCATCCTCATTAAAACATTTAGGAAATGCGTATAGATGGACTCAGTTATAATTCGGAGTTGAAACAAGTATGAAAGACAGAAGAAAAGTCAAATGCAACTAAATGTAGTCTCCTGAATGTGTGATTTAAAAAGTGGAGAATTGAGAGCTACATTTACCCACATTATACTGCCCGATGAAAGACCTAATTAACTGGTTTCATTATTGAAGACAAAGATCCTCTGAAGCAGGCTCAAAAGCCTGCTCTCTGGTAGTGATGAAGAGTGGGTAGGGATACAGCAGAATGGTTTATACTTGACTGTGTATGCCATAAGAGATGCTGTCATTTTTGTGTTCTCTAGCAACTAAAAAAAACCCCACCAAACCAATTCAAGTCTAGTCTTTCTTTCTGTGTTCAAGTTGAATTAAGGAGCCTATAACACAGCCCCATCATTTCCCATGAATTTCTGAGCATACCTCCATGCTAGTCAAGCTCTTGAAAATACTTTTTAACAGTCTTCCTGAGTTTGAATGTTTTATAAAGGAGAGCAGTTGAAATAGGGAAAGCTGGGCTGTAAGTTAAACTATACATGATGTAAATACTACTGCAGAAATAGTGTAGAATGAAAAAATGACATGTTTTTGTGTGGCTCAAAAATTTCTTCTGTCCTCAGTCTACCCAGCTTTGGTTTCGTTGCTACACTGTCTGTTGGAGAACATAATTCTTAGTATGTTAACTCATGCTAGAAAGGATTTTCCTGTTAGTAGAAACAGACCCCTGTGAAGGGGAGTCAAGGGACAGCTGTTGTCCTGCTGCACCTCTGGAGATCTTTTCTCCTGCACCCACAGGGGATGGCAGCTGTTTGCACAATCAACTTCCATAGACAGTAAAAGAGTGCAGTTGTGGCAGTAATTTTGAGATAGTAAAAGTCATTAAAATATTTTTTTATATCCAAGTTATTTAGAAGGAGAATGCTGTCTGACTTTTTTTCTTAGGTAGGTTGGCTTTTGTGTTTGTGGCCTCTTGCCTTTATTACAAGCAGCAGGTGGCTTATCAATCGTATTCCCCCTGCAATATGCACTGTGTTTGGAATAGGATTTTGTTTGCTTGAAGAAGAAACCTGCCAAACATTCTGGTATTGATCTTTGGGTTCATGTGAAGTTTGCAGAGCATGGTGGCTTTTTGGCCAAGTAGGTGGGGGAGGAGCACATGCAATCTCTCCTACACTGGGGTCATAGTCCATTACTTTTGTACAAATAATTATCAATTAAGTGCAGAAAAAGCAAAAAAAAAAAAACAACAGACAAACCCAAAGCAAACCCACAAAATCATAATAACTTAAGAATGATTTAGACTACAGGATAAGTCATCTTTGTCTCATTGCATGACAAATATGATCTTGAGACTGCCAAACTGCAAAGAGATTTTCCAAGACAGTGCTTAACGTTAGGAAGACAGATTGGAGGGGCAGTGTGAAATCAGTTAGGAATGCATGACTAAGATTTGGTTTTGTAGGGTGCGTGAGCGATGCGTGGAAGAATGTCAGAAGTTAAAGACTTGCATGTGGCAATTAACTAAATCTTCCTTATTTGAATTACATGAACAACTGAGGCTTTGGGGTTTTCAAACAGAGTTGTCAGTAGTTTTTTATGGCTTTTTCAATGTGCTGCTCACAGGCTGTGTTTTGAAGTCCTTTACTCAGGTAGATCACTTTCTCTTGGCAGATCCATGTTCAGTACAATGTGAAGCTGGCCCTTAAAAAATTAAAGCTCTGCTTTCATGCTCATTTATTTCATGTTCCTAAAATTTCCATAAAATGTTCTGTATTTGGTAATTAGCTGAAAATGTTCTTATTACAGAAGACATACTTTTTAATGGATGACATAAGCATTTTTCTTCTGTATGAGTCAGGGGAAAAATGTGTTAGATGCTGTAAGCATTGAGGAAATCTGGTTTAAAATATTTAGAAATGAAATATAAATAGATGTAATTGAGAGCAAAATATGCTTATGATGGGGTTCATGTTAATGAATCATCAAATAGCAAAATGTACTGGATCAGGTGTGGTTGTGTAGGTGTGTGTATGTACATACCCACTTTGGAGTGTATTTCCAGAACTCATGCTATATATATATATGAAACCCAGAAAGACCTCAGAAGTACTAAAAAAAATTCTGTGAAGGGTACAATTTCCCTTTCTGAAAAAGCTGATTCTAAATGTGACCTCACAATAACAGATCACCACAGTCTCTAAACTCTGTATTGCAACTCAAGAAGACCATGACTTGCTAAGATGCACTCAGAAAACGTTACCTTCTGCTGTCTTGCACAAGGCTGCAGGGGGGCCACCAGTAGCAGAACCAGGGTTATGAAGGCACAGCACTACATACGTGATCAATGCTGGTGTTCCTCTGGCCTGAGCATGCTGCCTGAAGGACACTGAGGACTTCCAAAAAAGCTGTAAAAAAACCCAAAACAAAACCCAAAAAACCCAACACCAAGCCTGTTTGCCACTTCTCCAAGACATTACCCTGTGGAAGACAAGAAGCCAGCTGTCAAGTGCAGGATGAGTGGAAGGAGGATAAAGAAGGCTGTGAAATCAGTAGTATGTCACTGCTTCAAGTTCCACGGGAAGCAGCTCCAGCAAAACCCTGTCCTTTGGTATATTACCTTTTATAGAGGAATATTAGCTGCTGGCTCAAGGTTTGTGGTGTGTGTTGTGGTTTTTTTTTTTTCCTCCTCTTCCCCATGGAAGGAGTATGTTGGTTTACAGATCAGATTCTTCATTAGATTATTAGGGTGATGTGCAATTCATTTAGATTAAAGGCACGAGGTTAAAGCTTTGAAATAGGTAATTTAGGTGACAAATTAGAAATATTTGTGCCTAGGAGTTATATTGTGATGTTAACATTGAATACAGCAGGCTTCATTCTATCTTCCTCTAAGCATAGTTCCAGGGAAAAATGATTCAGACATTTCTGAATCATAATTGCTCTTACCCGCTTCCTCTTCCTAATCTGAAAGGGCAAGATGAAACTATAGTGCTTGCAAAATGGATCTTTATTGGAACAATTCGTGCTTTTTTTTTTTAATATTAGAAGTGTTCCACTGAAAATACTTTGTGTATTCATACTGGGTTACACAAATATTTTTCTAGCAGGTTAACTTATCAAAATGCTTTCGGGTGTTGGGTGTGTCTTGTTCTCATTTGTACCTATGCAGATGTGCTGCTGACCTGTACCACCACGGTTCTCCTGTTGCTCACCTGCACTGGGCAGCTAAAATATACAGCCAAAGCACTGCACAGCTCTTGCCCTGTCAGGCTATTTGGAAACACTGAGGCTTTCTGCTCTTTTTATTCACCTAGATGAGTCTTTATAAGCACTGTATGTCTTGCTGGAACACCCCCTCTTTGATTTCCACGCCTGTTTCTTATCTATTCATATTCTTCTGTTTTCTCTGGTTTGTATTGAGAATGAATCACTGACCATGCAAGGTGTTTCATCCTCTTTGCCTCAATAACACCAGCTAAATCAGTCATATTCTGTATAATACTTCTAGATCACTGATGTTTCTCTTGTACTTGTAAAAACAACACAAAGTAATCTTAGAAATGTGATTGTTTTCTCTGTCAATTTGTTGGTACTTGCTAAAACATGCTGTTGTTTTGGGGTTGTTTTTTTAATTCTGCTTAAAAAGTAAAGAGGAAGGAAGAAAGATGTTAAAATTATTTTCACTGGAAGTTTGTTGACTTTCAGGCTGTTTTGAATAAAAGTTTTAATGCGGTAATGTGTTCTGACTCCTGGGGTGTACAGGCTTCTAAATTTACGAAATTTAAATAGTGTTCAAAATGATGAGAAATCTGATTTCTTAATCCTTTAGTTCCTTTCAGAAGAACTCTGTGCTGTTCAGGGAAATCAGAGCTACCGCTGTGTCCGTGTGTTGGGTCCTTCCAACCACTGCTTTTAAACTGTCCTCTTCCTTCCAGAGGTATTGAAAGACTTTCTGCTACAAGCTCATCTCTCTGTGCCTGTTCAAAGGGCAAGGCTAATGTGTTTTAGAAATTCATGGGCTTCTTGAAGAGTGGAGTCCCTGAACATCTTCTGAATGAACACAGCACCACATATGCTATCGTAAGCATGTATATTTGACTTTTGTCATTTAGAGAATTCATAAAACTCTTAGGATTTCCTAGGCTTTATAAATCAAATGTGTTATTCTACACAGGCAAGTGGTGCCAGGTATGTCTGGTGTGCTGCTGAGAGTACGGTATGGTTTCTGTTTCTGCAATTCAGATCTCTCAAAGGCAAAGGGATGGAGCAGGGAGAAGGGAAAAGATACCGCTGTTAGTGACCCTTCAAAGAAGGCTAGATTTGTCTCCTGTGTTTAGGACTGTGCATGAACCAAATGTATATCAATTTCAAAGTGCTGCTTTATTTTCTGTCTCTTGCACTCTGTAGAAACTTGGGTATGCGTAAAGATTGGGATAAGCAACTTCCTATTACAGCTGACATATAGTTTTCATCAGTAGAAAACTCGAATTAAAACCTGACCTCTGCTTTGCAGTTTCTATTAATTTACTCGAGATTAATGTTGTTCTTGTGATTTATCGATCAGAAAACCATCTGCTTTTTACGCATTTTGTTAACAAGTGCATACTTCCTTTCCTTTATGCCCAGAGTTCAGGTTTCAGAAGTATACAGTACAGCAGAAAGGTTTTAAAGGGAAGTGTTTAATATCTTCATGAGTTTCTAATAGAACACTGAAACTTGGTGGCTGAAATTTGGACAGAAGTGATCAAATTCCCATAAAGTATTACAGAAATCATTGCACCAGCTGCTGAGCAAGTGTTTGATGTAGCCTGCCCCTCACCCAGACAGAACCACATCTTTTTATTCAGGTTTCATGCAAGGCAAGAGAATGGCACTCCATTGAGCTTTAATATTACACATCTATATGACAATTCTTAAGTCAATTTATTTTTCTGACCATGCTATTTAAACATGAATTTTTCAGGCTAGATGAAGTAGCTGCAAAATATCTGGAGAGCAAGAGGAACATGCTGCTGCTTCCTCCTCAGGCAGATGTGGCACTTGAGTGCACTTCTCTCTGGGCTGCGGGTGTTACAGTAAGAACAGATAGGTGCTTGTGTTCTGGGAGAGGCATGTGTCCAGATTTTGAGATAAAATGGGAGTATAGTAGAAAATCAATACTTCTACCTGCTTGTCTCCAAAAATGAGAAGAGCTACAGCTGTTTTATTGGGGTGGGTAAATTGGTTTTCTTGCAGTCCTCTGATGAGGATAATTGTGTAACCACCCAAAAGCAGTCCTGTTAGCCTTAAAAAGTTTGCTGACATGCTTGAACTACTACATCTTGAAGTACACTGCCAACTGGCTCCTCTTGCATAAAAATCCTCTGAAATCTTAGGCTAACTTTGCCTGTGGTTGTGACAAATGATCCTGTGGACTTCCAGTCACATAAACCACTTATTCCTGATCTCAAATATGTATTTTGATGAATTATTTGTAATGGAACGCAAAAGACGGGAAAACAAGTGACATACTTGTCATGTGAAGTGCCTAAAAAAAGTGGGGAAACAAAAGAGCTGTCTTGTATTTATTTCACTCCACAGGTTTGTGTTAGCAGAGACTTGGGAAAGTAGTTCAAGAAACATGTTTGTGCGATGAAGACTGTTACCATAGCTGTTCTGGGGGGGAACCGAGCTATTGTTGACTTGTGAAGTAGCTTTTTTTTACTCTTCAAAAGACAGAGCTGTGTGGCGCTTTTGAGAGCAGAATCCTAATGAGGTTGCTACACTTGTGCTTTTTTTTTTTTTTCTCCTGTCAATCCCAAACTTTTATAACATGTTGTGATCTCTTGAGACATTAATCTAAAATGTGAAAGATGGATGGGGCAGAGGCAGGGTTCTGGGTGCTCTCCCTGGCTCCTCATGGCCCTGTTGTACCAAGGGGTCAAGCAGTGGCATTGCCCAGCCTCCAGCTCTGATCTGTTTCCACCTACTCCATTTCAGAGAAGGTGGTGTCCGGCTAGTGCTGTATATGTGAGGGATGCTACCGTGGATTTGTGGATGTAGACATTCTGATATTAGTATGACACCATGAATAAAAATTAATCTAGAAAAGACATCAAATCAGTCTAGAGAGCATTGAATATGTACATTTATTGCTTGTAGAAATGAGAAATCCATCATTCTTGGCAGTGTCAGTGTATCATTCTGATTGTGGAATTGCTATGGTGAGTTGCAAATTGTAGTTAGAGATGTTGATCCGTCTCAAGGTAGTTGAGGGTACTGTAAAGACTCCAGTTTTTTGTACATCTGCTAATACCATCAGGATCTACAGCATCTGCACAACTGGGAAGCACTGGCAGTACAGGGAAAGACAGGAAGTAGGACACTTAAAGATGACCTTTTCTAGGGAAGAAGAGAAAATTTGTTAATTTTCTGTATGTAGCTTCTTTGCTCTGAAGGATGTAAGGAAAAATATCAGGCTGTCCTGGAATATGCAGGAACTATGGCATGACTTGCTGGATGGATTCTGTGATAGAACTGGAAATGTAGGTCTGCCCAACAGCAACTATCAACGTAACCCATATGGCTCACCTGCGGTGGACTGGATGTGGACTGAGATAGGTAACATTTGTTTTTGATGTAAGATCAAGTAGCTAGAGCTGCAGGTGGTACTTACCTTCCTGCTATGTGAGGGAAATAGATTAAATCTTCATATAGGTTCAAACATTATAGTAGTTCAAAATAGATGTAGAGGTCCTGCATTCTTCAAATATAAGCAGATGAAGTTTGGGATGGAGTAAACTGCAAGAGCACAAGCAAATAATAACACTAGCTTTCAACATAAATAAGAACAATCTGATCATGTTAGTGAATGTATTTCTGTAAATAGATGTCAATGACTTGCATAAAAATAGAAGTGTTGGTTCTCTTTGAAGCATTCTGTGAGTAAGCTCATCAATGATTTCATTGCTCTATGGTTATAATAAATATGGTTTGGTTTTATTTTGGAAAATCATCTAGTAAAGTATTACAGTTACATGCCAGCCAATATACAGAAACTGTACAGAGAAAAACGGGCTTGAACTGCTACCTAAGAGCATTACGTAGACAATATTTTTTTAAGTTTCTAGCTAGACCCCCACGTAACCCTTCCTTTTAAGTAAAAAAAAAAAAATCAATTTAAGAGGATTCCACTATATATCTGAAAAGTAGCCTGCATTGCAGAATTTAATAGGATTATACTATTGATTCCATCTTTACAATGCTAGCTAGTATTTGGTACTTGTGAACCGCAGGCTGTTATGTGACTGAACACAAGGAAGGAGGTCTTAGTTTGTAAAAGAATGAACAACTTTCCCTTAAACTGCCCTGAAACAAAGATACATACCTGTTGTGGTCTCTGTTAGTAAATACCAACTAATGAAACACCAGCAGCAGTACCTTTTAATACTGGGTATCTTAAAATTGCTTGTTCAGTTTCCAGGTAGAAGGTAATCAAGCTTCTTGTGAGCTGGTATCTGTTGCTCTAATGCAGCCGTTTAAAATTTCTCCAGAAAATTCCACCTATATTTCTTTAACAAAATAAAAGCTACTAAAAAGTTGTCTTGGTCTCTCGGACACTCAGGCTCTTATCTCTATTCTGGGATTGCAGTTTTGGGACACTCTGCTCTGGGATCATTGGCTGGGAATGGGCTGAGCCTTAGTCATTGGGTAGTAAGGAGTATCAGTGTGTATCATTCATTTGTATATTTATTACTATTATAATAAGTATTGTCAATGTTGTAGTTTAGTGAGTAAATTGTTCTTATCTCAACCTACGAGTCTCTTTTCCCTTCACCACTTTAATTCTCTCCCCTGTGCCTTCAAGGGGGAAGGGTGAGTGAGCAGTTGTTGTGGTGTTTTGCTGCCAGATGTGGTCAAAACCATAACACTTCCCATTTGACTTAGATGGCTTTATTTTCAGAAAGCAGATGACCAGCTGTGAAAATGGCAGTACAGCAGCTGCTTTGAACTTAAGGATGAATATCAGCCAAAACTGAGATTGTCTCTGGGATAAGCTTTAAATTTGTAGTCTTCCCTGACTCAACAGGTTACACTGAACTGTATCGTAGGTAATGGTCTGAGAAGGAGCTATATCATCTTTATTTCCTCTTATTGGGGTGGGGGGCAACAAGTTACTTTTCTGTGGAACAGTTCTCTATTTGCCTTTTCCATTTGTGTTGGTAAGTAGGTGAGGATGTGGAGAGAGGAAAAACCTTCAGTACCTTGCACTTTAATCCTTTGTGGTCAATCAGCTTTAAATATCTGAAGGCTGTGGATATTGGTGGGTTTCAAACCTCCAAGAAATGAAGGAGTGAATAAATAAAAAGTTGAGTAAGAACATACAGATGAAATACATGAAGAGCAAACACCTGTCCCGCTAGCATTGAGTGGTTCTCCCCCTCCCAGCTGGTGTTTGCTGTTGTCAGTAAACTGCTGTGTTACATGGAGCGCAGCTTGCTGACAAGCCATGTATGTTCAACCTGGCTTAGTTTGAACCTAATCCAACTTAATACCAGTAGGGATTTCTAGACCTGAGGCATAGGGCTATGATCTTTTGTTTTGACCAGCTTTTGATGTCAAACAATAGCAGTTGCTCTCTTTGGATCTATCAAGTCCTTATTCAGAACAAAACATGGCAATATAAGGTGAAAGTAGAAGCATCCAGTGACCTTTGTTGTAGTTGGTAGGGATTAAAGCTGTGTGAGATGTGAATGCTTCTGTAAATAACACTGAAGGAATCATTTCTCTTTGAAATGAAATGAAGGTGGATGACAAATTCCTATCTTTTGTGCAACTTTATTCAATTAGTATTTGAAGTATGTTGAAAACTTGAGACTCTTTGAGTAACCTTATCTGTGGCTGGGTTGTCAGTCTTATTGGATATATGCATTAGAAGAATACTAGAAAACTCCATCACTTCTACACAGTAGCAGGGAGAGCACTTTTCTACTACGGTTATTTTTTTTTTGAAAGAAGTCTATTTACATGTGCAATTAATTTTGATAATTTCTGCTAAAGCTAATGTGAATTGTAAGTATAAAGCCCCCCATCTCTTTTGAGTGAGAGGGATGTAGTGCCAGGTGATGGCCTTCAGTCAATGTTCTGTCTCATCAGTCATGGGAGAGGGTAGTGGGGACATTGTATCACTGCTAACTATAAAATATTTCCGGAAACAATATGCCTGAGTGCATGGGCTCAGGGAGGACACTGAAAAAACATCATGAAGTGTATCCTGTCCTTTATATGTTTCTGGTAATGCAAGTTGAATTTATTAGCAGCTTGTTGCTACAGTAAAAAGCAGTCACAAGATTTACAGCTAAAACAATAGCTGTAGATGTTCAGTCCTGTCGTATTTATTGAAGGTTTTGTTGAGCTCATGGCATCTTCTGATTAACTGCCATCTGAGGCGTATTTTGTAACAAGGACTATGTCAGAGTTTTGTGTCACTGTATTTCATAAAGTTCTGTCAGGTCTTTAGGGAGATTAGATGCAAAAACCAACTTGACCATTTGCTCCCACACTCACTGTTAAAAAAATAATTGACTGACAGCCAGGATTTATTCATATAGAGAGCACCTCCTAAAGTCATGATGGGGTTTACGTTGTACTTTAACACAGAGTGGCCATCTTCTTATTGCTGGGATGAGTATCCAGAGTGTGCATTGTAACAGCCCCAGAAATTTCTCAGCCATTTAAGAAGATGGAGTATATTGTAATCTGTAGTATTTTCCTTTCCTTCATAGTGGAGTGAAAAAGTAGCAGCATGTGCAAATCATGGTAATGGATTAATATCAGGTTCAGCTTATACAATTCTTTCAGTATTTGAGGATGCATGCATGCAAAATTGAGGATCTTAATGTTTAGATGAGCTCCATAAAAGTGTATTGGAGGATCAAGGTTAACTTTACATCAAATGTGATATATTGATAAGATTTTTTTCAAGACTGCCAACTCTTTTATGATTTCAGAAACGTATTTAACCAAGAATCTAAAGATTAAGCTAGGTCCTTGCTTTGTGCAAGCTGTCTCCATAAATATCTTTTGTGAGGCTGCAACAGTCTGACAGTAGATCAGTTTTACTGTTATTGCTTTTGCACAAGTGTCATTGATTTGGTATTTAGCAGGAATAAAAAGTAGAAAATTGATACAATTTTACCACCAAATATTTGTACAATGTGTACTATAGGAATAAATTTGCTGTAATGCTAATTCCACATCTCTCATTTCATAGGCACTGGACTTTTATCTTTCATCAAAAAATATCAAATTCAAGTTGTGGTGTTTTTTTTTTTTTTGGAACACACACTTTTAAAAGTGCTAACATTCTGACTTCTCTGATTTTCCGTGGAGTGAACATGGACCTTAGTGATTTGTATCTTATTAACTCATTTGGATTGTATGCTTAGCTTCAAGCTCCTTTCTTTTGGTATCTCTAATGGTGTTTGCCTTTTTATTCTCTTGATCTGAAAATGTGAATATTAATCAGTTATTACTCCAGTGCAGTATTTCAGACCTTAAACTATATTGTTGAGTAATCCCCTGGTATTTGAGACAGTTAATTTCTTTTGTCTTTCTGATGAAAGAAACGTGACAGAAGAAATTAAACCCAAAACTTAAGAAAGGGGGCTAAAATACCCTTTTTCAGTGGTATATATTTCAGGCTTGCTGCTGACCAAGGTACAGCGTGCACAGTACTGAATGCTTCAGGCAGCAAAGCAGGGCGCATCTTTCCCCACGTGTCTGTAGCATCAAGGATTGGGCTGTGTGGTGCTTACCTATACGTGTTCATACTAGATGGACACCAGAAGAAGGAAATCTTCAGCAGTACCGATTTAGAGACTGTATGCCTAAAACTCAACTTGGGAAGGTAGATGTTTTCTTTGTCCTTGTCTGTTACTGGAGAATTTGGCTTTTTAGTAAATGTTTCTGTTTATAGCAATAACGCACTAAGCCGAACCACAGGGAGAAGGCCAGCACTACTGGAGAGCATCCCTTCCTTTGTCCCTCAGCCTTTCCTCTCTGCCTGTCTGTGATTTTTCCATCTTCTGGTGGTGGAAGAGAAGCTGCACAGAATAAGAAGAAGAGATTGTTGATAAGAGAGGCTAGAGAGTGAAAAGGCCCAAAACTGGGAACCTGCTGCTGCTCCTAAGTGTGTTAGTGGGGTGTGGGTGCCCAGGCGCTGGCAGGGGGGTGCAGGGTGCTGCTATGAGGAGCGGCTGGGGCTGCCCCGGGCTGGACACAGCTGGTTTCAGCCGGCTCCAACCGCCCACTGCAGGGTGTGGGTCAGCCCCTTGTGGGGAGCAGGCAGAAGAGTGGAGAGTGAAGCTCCGCTCGGGTAGGTGGTGTGAGGGGAAGCTGGGTTTGGTTTTGCCTTTTTCTCTCAATTCTACTCTATCTTTAATTGGCACCACAAGCCCCAAAACCAACAGCAACAAAAAATATCCCCCCCAAAGAAAAAAGAAAAGCTACTGCTGAAAATACAGAGGAAATGTAGCAAGAATGACAGTAATCATTCACCATTTCTTCTTCAGAGGGAAATGAGAAGGATGATGTTTATAACTGACAAATAAAATGCCTCCAGCATTTGAAATAGGGCTTGAAAATATTACCTTTTTTAATCTGATTTTTTTCAACAGTTTCCTTAAAAAAACCCCACCACACAACAATTACTATAAATAAAATATTAAACAGTAGGAATTTTTATTGCTTTGCCTGAGTTAGCTGTATATTTATTTATTTTGAAGAAGGCCATTAGGTCTTGTAAATATTTAGTCCCTATGCTTATACAAATCCAAACGGACTTCAGCTGAAATCAGCTGGACATCTAAAGTCAGTAAACTGTTGATGCAACTGATAAATGGTATGTAATTATTTAGGCATCTTATTACCAGTCCATCTCTAAATAAAGTGAAGTGAAGAACACTCAGTTATGTAGATGCTACAAATCGTCTACATAATTTTGGGGCTTGGCGTGAGATTGGCAAGAGTCACTAACTTCCATTTTGGGCACCAAACAGACCATAGATATTTGAATGCAGGAGGCTGGTATCCTTTCATCCACTGCTAGGACAGAGAGGATGTGAGTAATGCTGTAAGGGTAATTTCTTGGTCCTCTTTTTTTTTTTTTTTTTTCCCCCCTGTCTGCACTGGAGTCATTTGCACAGTCATCCTTTCTCCTCTTCTGACTTCGGGTCCCAGGAAAGCCACAAGTACGTGGCTGCTCCTGAATAACAAATGGTAGGCACTTGGGAGGTGGTTTTCTGTAGCAGTGGGATCTGTGCCATGGCATGAGACTGTCAGTGAACTCCTGTTTTGTGCTGGTACCTGTATAGGCGTTGACACTAGACACCCCTGTATTCAAATAGTGTGAAGGTGTCTGTGTGTAAGTGCTTGTAATCAGAGTTACGCAGGTGAGTTAAATCATGGAAGAACAATTCAGGAAAGCAGCCATGTAACCACAACACCACTGGTGGTGGTGTACCCTGCTCTTTGCTTAAAATGAGGTGAAAGTCCTTTCCCTGAGAGCGGAGGTTCTGAGGGCAGGTTTTCTGGATAAAGATGTATTTAATCTTTCAACGTAAAAAGTTAAAGGCAAAACAGAAAAGAGATGTCTAGTGTGGATAATGCAAGGGTAAGAGGGGGCTCTCTCCGCCTATGGAAAGGTGCAGGCTGCCAGTGGTGGTAGAGGCAGCATAAACAGGAACATGCATCTCTGTAGGGGAAGTAAGTGTTGTCCCATGTCTGCAGGACTGGTTGTTTTAATCTAGTAGGTTAGTTTGAACTTGTACCTCTATCTTCTCTGCTTTTCTGTGTTTAAAGAGTCAGCTGAGTAGTTCTATTGTTGTGCTGCTTTTGACTATGGGGGGCAAAAATGGTTGGTCTATTACTGTAGTGACAGTCTAAAATTGCTTATCTTGAGAATTTTTTCCAGTCCTTTATTCATAACCAAAACATTTTCAAGAGGCAGTTACAAGTTGTTGTAGCCACATGAGTTAGATCTGGCTATGCTTTGCTGGTTTGGAGAAGATTATGCTCAGAGTAGCTTTCGTGTGTTTGTTCTTTATCACTCTGACATTTGTGAGTGAATATTCATGGATCATTTCCTTTCAAATATTTACTGGGTTGTCTGTTTTCATATGTTAAGTCTTCGTATGAAAAAAGCAAGATCATTTTGAGAAAACATTTTAATTAGAGCCTTAGAAGTTATAAATATTTCACTATTTAATAAAATAGTGTTGCAAGATGGAAATGATTAAATGGAGCATATTTTGATACTTTTATTTGTATAACTTAAAATTATGAATGCTTTCACCCTTCCCATACTTTTTGTTTCTTAGCGACTGAAGCTATTTCTTTTCTTTTTTTTTTTTTTTTTTAGTACGATGCTGTAGGAAATGGCTCTTCTTTCCTGAACGCCAAGTAAAAGGATTAAGGTTTTGGGGCCAGAGGTAAGTAATTTGGTTTATATTTTCATCTTTATCTTATGGACTACTAATTTAGAGAATGATGCAGTATCTTTAATTATCTTAGAAGATCATAAGGAAATCATAAGTAATAAAGAAACGGATAATGTGAAGCATCAGGGTCAGCTAATACGATTTAGAAGTTTTGTGAATACAAGTCAAATCTCATTGTACTTCCCCTTACTGAAAAGGTCAAGAGTGATTTTTGTTTAAAGTTCTGAATGCTTTATTTGAATACGACATGGAAGGTGTAAAAAGTCTGGCTAATGCAAAACTGTTAAAAACTTATGTTTTCCTTCAGTGATGTATAAAGGTTTGTTTTGCAAGAACAACACTATTATCAGAGTTTATTTACATCTGCATTCAGTTTCTGGTGCTTTCCTTTCTGAGCCACAAAGCTCAAGATGCACTACTGCTCTGTGAGGATTTCATCAAAATTGAATGCAGCATTTTTTGCATTTTGTCAACCTGGGAAGGAGGGTCACATGCTTACAATAAATGCAAAGCACTTTGATATTATTTTTGTCCCCAAGAATAGGGCAGAGGTCATAAATGATTTTGATAGGTTTTTCATTGAAATCTCATGTGAAACCAAACTGCAAATCCTGCTTTGAAGTGAAGTCAGCAATGAGGGAACACAGATCTACAGTAAAAAATGAGAAGATTCAATGACAGTAGAAATAAAGGTAGAAGAAAATACAATTTGATTATGGAAAGCAGATAGATACAAAAGTAAGAATATTTGGTGCTTCCTTATGTTCTTGAAAATTTTATTTTACTTCTATGCTACTGGAACAGGAGATCCATTGATATTAACTGATCAGTGCTTTTCTATGGTACTTTTTTGTGTTTTGGGGAGGGATTTTTTTTGTCTTTAAATTTGATGGACCATTTGCTTGCAAAAAACCCAGACCAAACTGTGATATTATGTTCCCTGCTGGATGTTCTGAAATAGCCTGAGACTATTTCCTCTTGGAATGGAAATGTATATGTTGCAGTTACGTTTTGATAATAGAGCTCTACAGCTAATGTTCAGATGTTATTTGCTGCCCTTGCTGTCACCTTGTATGTAAGATGACAAAAGGAAAAACTAAATGATATGGATTCTTTGACATCGCATGTGATTTCTCAAGTGGTATTTTGACATTAAATTTTATTATTAGTAGTGGGTATTAATTAAGAAATGGCTTTACCACCAGGAATTGTGAAATAAACAATTTTATCTGCTATTTATAACACTAGCTGAGAGCCACCTAAAAGATAAAAGTAAATTGGGTTTTCTTTTTAAAAGCAAAACAGCCTTTTGCTTAACTCATGTAGTTAATACCTATTAAATACTGCAGCAGTATGAACTTGAAAAATATTGTGAATGTAGGAGAAAACAGCTCATGTATTCCTTGCTTAAATTATACCGTGATGTAGATGTTGGTAGTTGAATAGTTGAACAGTGAAAAAACGACATTTTGTCCTAGTCCAACTACTTTTGAGTCTGGGGGGAAAAAACGGTAGATTGAGTACTATAAAGAATAGCTGCTAAATACCTGCACTTCATCTCTGGGGAGCTCAGCGGTCTGGGAGAAACAGACTGAATTACACAGAGAAATATAAGGCGATCACAGGGATATTACAAAGGGAATGATAAGACAGATGGCAGCACTTAGCTGCACCTGCCTTGGACAGATGAACAGCCTTTCTTTTGAAAGTTTCTATTTCTTTAGAGAAAGATGTCTGGAAGTTCAGTTATGATTGATCTTTTTTTTTAATGCTAGGTGTTATGAGACACAGAAATTTTAGTAATACCACTGAGGTCATTGGAACTGTGTGTTTGCATCAGCTGAATATAATTTAAATATTTAAACTTCAGAAACCCTTGCTAATCTTTCATAGATTTTTAATTGCCCAACAGATTGTAGTACTTACATAGTTTATTACAGTTCTATTGTACCATGGTGTTTCGTTATGTATACTGGCATAGGTTTATATTGACTTGAAGGAATTATCAATTCATGTTTCATAACCTCAATTCTGTTAAGATGAATGGTCTTCAGCAGAAGGAGTATAGAACAGATCAGAAAATCTTTGCCACAACAGTTGAATAAGTAAAAAAAGGCAAATGCAAGGCTGAAGTCATAATCATGCAAGTGAACAGATGCTTTGCAATGAATGTAAGAAGAGATGGACATTTAATTAAAAAAAACCTTTCATCTAAAAATCGCATATCTAAAATTTATTTTTGTGATATCAAAGCAACAGGTGTTGTTACCTGGTAGTAACTTAACTCTGTTTTGGTAAAGTATTTTGCAAAGGCCAGGTTGTGACAGCACTACTATGGCTGACAAATGTTTTGCTCCAAAAGTGGTCCCATTAGCTTCACTTGAATTCACTGTATGTTTTCTGTGAATTCAAAGGGAATACTTGTTGCGATATGAACTTCAGAAATCCAGTTGAGCATTAGATGTGTCAGCTATAACTGACAAGACTGAGTGCTTGCAGGCCCTGAGGTATTTTTACTTTAAAAACAGTTATTGCTGTCCCACAGAGTGAGTAGAATGAACTTGGACCTCAAATGAAATGCATCTAACCTATTTTCAGTTTAGGAAAAATAAAAGGAGTCAGATTTTCTTCTTAACAATAGTTCCTGTCACTTCATATTATTCATGTGAAAATTTTAAAGTGTAGCCTTTTGTCCCCCCATTAGAAACAAAGCATTGGGAATAGATTATATCAAAATGACAATGAAGGGTTTGATCTGTCATGCTAGTGATGTTGAACACCCGTCTCTGAAGTTAGTATAGAGATTACTGGGAGCTGTAGAAACTCCATTGCTGTCAACCTTTGTTTGCCTTGACAAACCAGATGATGAAGAATTCTGCCCTTGATTTTTGAAAGAAAGAATACAAATTTAGTTAAGTCATTTCCTTTCCTCATCAGGTACATGTGATTTCCTTTTAAGTTCTCTAAACATCATTAGGAGTGACAGTGGTGGGTTTGGATTTCAGCTGGTGTGATGTGGATCATAAGCCTCTGTTAAATGAGTTGGTAAGGCATACTGGTAAACTGGTGGGACTGGCTAAGAGATGGAGGAGTAGAGAAGTGGGGTGACAAAAGGAGCTTTGAGAGAAAGTGTGGCTGTAGCAAGCAGGCAGAGCTAGTGTTTTGCTGCACTGTCTGCCCACGAGGAGTTTAGGAACACGCTGAAGTGGGGTTTTGACTCCTCCAGGGAGAACCCTGAGGAACAGCGTCTAACTGCAGTACCAATATTAGGAGTTTGAGGCTAAAATAAGAAAATGAGCTGTAACAAATCTAAGGTTAGCATAGTATTACCTAGGAGTCCTTGGGAAATTAAGAAATGAAGCGGCTGAATGAACGGTTGTATAGCATGACGTTGCATTAAATCAGGCTTGCTATCAAAGGAAAACAAGCTGGTAACTGCCAATACTATTTCTTGTTCTGATGCTACACAGGGCAAATTTCCTGTTCAGATCTCACAGAATATATGCTGGAAATTGGGCTGGTCAACCTTTGTAAATAATCTGGGGAAAAGGGGTAAATAATATGACAGTTAAGTACACAGCTGTTCAGGCAGCTTTATATTTGACTTTCTGAAGAATACTCATATGATGTGACTGAAAGGCATGCAGAACTACAGTATTCATAAATGCAAAGTAATGCGCTTAAAGACAAGATAAAACAGCTGCATCGGCATATATGCAATGTTGGGCTCTAATTTAGTTCTCAGCATTTAGGAAAGACAGCTTGGAATTATATTAAAGAACCAGAATAGGCCCAGAGTGGGAAAGAATGGAAGTGTGGAAGAGGAGAAAGTCTTAAAAGAAAGATGAGACTGACTCTTCAAATTAGAAAAAAAATTATGGGAGTGGTGAAATATGATGGAGATCTACAAAATCACAAGAGTATAGAGAAGGTGAATAGGGAGTGATTGCTCACTGTTTCTGACAGCTCCAGATTTAAGAGGTGCCCAATGCCATTATTCATGCAGCAGCTCTAACGTAGAAAATAATATTCCTCTTCCCCCTTTGAGAAAAGTTAAACTTAAGGCTTCTATGAGCAGGGAGGCCAAGAGAGTAAGAAAAAGATTTGGTGAGTCCAGTGTCCATTAGTGGCTATAAAACATCTTCCCTAAAAACGTGATTCAGATGCTCGTAGAGTATTACATGGATGGATCTTTCTCCTGATATGTACTGCATTCCTGATGCTTATGCTGTTTCCTTGAACACCTGTGAATAGCTTGTTAGAGGTCAGGTGACAGGGCAAGCAGACCTTTGTCCTGATGATGTATACGGGTTTCTCCGTACATATATTTTCACTTTATTTTAAATTTTGGCACCCTGAAGAGCAGATGTAACAGAGGAATTTCTGAGTTAAAACTGATGGGAACCTGTTGCTTGAGTCCACTATTTGAAGGAAAGTAAGGCCCAGTCTTCAGCAGTAAGCAAGGATCTGGTCTTTTTGGCTCTCTGCTGATATCTTGCTCTGTAAGTGCCTGAATTCCCTTGATAACTGCATATGCAGTGGAACCTCTGGGACAAAATGGAGGGGAAGACGAAATTAAAGCTCTGCAGAAGTGGGGACCTTGTTTACAGATTTTGAATGCTTAGACTTGGCAACACTGAGCACCTCAGATCCAGATGAAATTGATTCACAGTGAGCCTGAACCATGCTGGTTATAACAGAGCAACTCACTGGGATTGGCATGGAGCACATGAGCTTTTAGAAGGTATTGCAGAGTGTTAGATATAGGCACCAGCTGAACAAAGGTTTCCAGAACCACGAGAGTGCTCTGTCATCTAAATGGCGCTTCAGTGCCTAATGTCATTTGTGGCTTTATCCTTGTATGCTAAATAAAATCTTTCTCTAATTCTCTAGCTTTAACCCTGCCTCAGGATATACTGAAACAAAAATCTTCCAAGGCTATAACTTTTTTTACTTGTCCTCCAGGATAATTCAGAGTATGTGAACAACAATCAGTTTGATTGAATCCAAGCCTTAAATTCATTTTCTCTTAGGTTTGTTATTTCTCTAGTCTGTAGGTGACTTTCTTGGCTGGTTATAATATTTCCCTCCCCCTTCAGCTCCCCAAAGCTCTCCCCAAAAATTCTGTAGATGCTTAATATTGAAGCAATCAAATAGTTTTCAGAGCTGTAGAATGCAGATAGCAGGAAGGCATAAGGCATGCATAAAGCTTGGAGATATATATATATCTATATGTTTTTCTTCACTTTTCTTCTGTACTGGTACATTTTGAGTGCTGGTGCTTGAGCCAGGTTTAACCTTTTTGTATTTGGAATCAAATTCTTTGTGCCTGTAAGCTACTTTCCAAATAAAACTGAAGATTCCTAAGTGTGGAGCTGTCTGTGTGAGCAGGTGCTTGAAAAGAGGCTTGTGATATTTGCTCTGTGTTGGATTGTGATAAAAGTTTAAGCACTGGCAAAACTGATAGCTGGAAAAGTTTTTTTAAAATTACCTCTCTGCTACTTTTTGTCTTTGACTCATCAGTGAACTTCGAAGTAAGAAATTCTCTTAAACATCCAGTTCTCTCTGCTTGTCAGAGACCTGTTTCCATCTGTTAATATGTCTGCTGTCATTTTACCCAGCTGTATTTTTGTGAAATGGCTTTTCTGTAGTCTTCCACGTAGCTCTTCCTGACCATCTGTAACAATGCTGTGAATTCATCTGACTGTGTTATTAGGGTGGGGAATTGCTTGGAGTAGTCAAAGATAACTTTTAGAATTAAATAATGTTGTCAGTGTTAAAGCAGTAGAAAGCTGTGGTGGGTTGACCCTGGCTGGACACTAGGTGCCCACCAAAGCTGCTCTGTCATTCCCCCTCTTAGCTGGACAGGGGAGAGAAAATATAACAAAAAGTTCGTGAGTTGAGATGAGGACAGGGGGAGATCACTGAGCAATTATTGTCACAGGCGAAAGAGGCTCAACTTGGGAAAATTAATTTAATTTATTACCAATCAAACCAGAGTAGGATAATGAGAAATAAAAACTAAATCTTACAACACCTTCTCCCCACTCCTCCATTCTTCCCAGGCTTAACTTTACTCCTGAATTCTCTACCTCCTCCCCAGCAGTGGCATGGGCTTCCCACAGGGTCACAGCCTCCTTTGAGAACCCACTTGCTCTGGTGTGAGGTCCTTCGTGGGCTGCAGGTTGAGATCTGCTCCCCTGTTACCTCCATGGCTGCAGGGGGATCTGCTCCCCTGTGACCTCCATGGCTGCAGGGCACAGCTGCCTCACCATGGGCTGCACCACGGGCTGCAGGGGAACCTCTGGAGGTGACTTGGAAACCTCCTGCACTGACCTTGGGGTCTGCAGAGTCAAGAGGTCAATCTCGCCTATTCTTATTCCTCTCTCTTGGCTGCTGTTGCTCAGCAGGTTTTTCCCCTTCTTAACTGTTATCACAGAGGTGCTGCCACTGTTGCTGATTGTCTCAGCCTTGCCCAGCATTGGGTCCATCTTGGAGCTGGCTGGCACTGGCTCTGTTGGACACAGGGGAAGCTTCCAGCAGCTTCTCACAGAAGCCGCCCCCATAGCCCCCCCTGCTACCAAAACTTTGCCATGCAAACCCAATAGAAAAACTGTAGTGACATCAGGGATATCAAGACTGTTAATATAACCTGGATTTTCATTGGAACAAAAAAAAATTCACTTTTTTTATTCTAAAGTTTCATAACTCTGACTGTAAGCACAGGGGTTTTAAACCATTTTGTTACTTTTTGTAGACCATTCTCTCTGTATGCAATTTGCATATGTTTAGATATCCCTTTTTTTTAACAAGTTTATATTAATAGCTTTGATTCAGGTAAATTAAAAAAAATTACACAATTTATGTAATAGTCCCTTGCACCTTGTGGTTTACTACTGTAACATTTACCAAGTCTATTTTTCTGACCTATAGGCTAAATCAGGCTTTTGTCTAGAGGCCTATAGAATAAATGTTAAGCACAGGTTTATGCTAACATGCATATTAGTTTGCTAAAGCTAAATGTTAAGGCAATACCTCAACAGGAAAAAGTGGAACCAAAGGAAATATCATCATGATGGAAAAACTAAGCAAACTTATATAGTATAATACGTGAGTGTTGTTTTGCCTAATTGTACTAAAGGCATGTAACCTTTAATATATAGACTGTACTAATCTTTGGCTTCAGTGAGGATGTTACTTTGTAGTATTCTTTCATTTATTAGTCTTCTGATAATCAAGACCACTACAGTTCTTTATACTTCAGAACTGGATAACTAAGGAATATTTTTTAATGGAAAGAAGGTATACAGGAAAATTCTTTAATCATATCTACTGATGAAAAGAAAAATAGTTACAATACATTTTTTTTCTAGATGAGATTTGCTTTTCTGTACTGATGTTTTTGAAACACATTTCAAATATGCTATGAAATACAACCAATTTTTTCCTTGATACTTATTTTATATTTTTAGATATGAATGACTTTTTTAAAAGGCAATTGAACAGAACTTTCAGACAGACACATTTTATTAATATTAAAAATGTTTTCTTGAAAATCATGTAAAGAGCATCCTCAGGATAAGTGGTCTCATTAATTCTATAATAATGTATAATACTACCTCTCATCAGAAAAACAGGTTTAGGTATTTTATTTCACTGTATTTCCTAATTATGCTGTTTCGTATTTTTTTATTCATTTGAGTTGAAGTAACTTCAACAGATTATTTTGAAGCAAACTTATCCTAACTACTGTTTCGTTTTTGGTTTCGAATATTTTGTTTCCTTCTACCTATAGCAGCAGCAAAGCTGCTGTGTTGCTGTGCAGCAACACTCAACACATCAACAAGTACAAAGCTGATGTAGAAGTGCTTTACTTTGTCCTCCAATAGCTCCTTCCTAAGGAAAGAACTATGGAGACCTACAGGTCAAACTACAGAGTAGAAGTCACAGGAAGAAGGTTTTGATTCTTTATTTAGAAGGTTTTGAGTTATTAGTACTGCTTTAGTATATAAACCTTAACCTCTCTTATGAAGAAGGGTTTTTCTGTCTGAAGAATTTTTAGAAGCCAGGAGTTCATCAGAGAAGTAGCTGGTGGAACCCTTGCAGTTTGGTGTCACTGTTTTGGATTTTTTTGGAGCTTCCTGCTGTGCCATACATAAGTAGCATTTACCCATTCTCTCCACAGCTAGGCATTTGTTAACACCTAGCATCTCCTAATGCATCCTCATGTAGCAAAAGGACAAAGTTTTTGTTCCCCTTCACCATGGTGAGTGAAAAATCAGTTTCCCACGTCATGCAATGATATGGTATATAGCCAAAGACATCAATGCAGTCACCAAAAGAGGTTGTTTGTGTTACCTGATATCATTTTGGTCATTAAGAGTGGATGCCAATGTGTGCATTTCAGTGTGTGCCAATGTGTCACAGAATAGTAGTCCAACCCCCCCGCAATGAGCAGGGACATGGGGCAATGGGCAGCCTGCTCTAGTGGTTGGCAACCCTTCCTACAGCAGAGGGGTTGAAACTAGATAATCTTTAAAGTCCTTTTCAACCCAGGCCATTCTATAATTTTCAACTAGGCGTCCACCTCTTCATCCGTAGCTTGTCCTTTACTATGGCTGGTGCAAGATCCTCGGGGATCTTCAGAGCCTGGGATAGCTCTGCTGATAAATGTTTCATCTGCACTATATGAAGTGTCTGCCAAATGGTACTGCTCGATGCATAGTGCTTTCAAAGTTTGTCATGTGTTGGTGTATCTTGTGAGGTATGCAGTAGTTCTCAGGGAAGTGAAGATATACATCCTACTACGTCCTTGGCAGAGACAATCTAGGGTCCTTCTGCAGCCCCTATCCTGATGTGCTTATCGGTGGAATGATACTAGAAAATATGAGGAAATCCTGTTGCCTTTCTCTGTGTTGTTGGACATTTTCACACACAGGTGTATTATCTATATAAATGCTTACACCCATGAAAAAGGCAAGGAGAAGGAAGATTATTATATCTGACCAAATTAAATCCATGTTGAGGATTGTTCTGCTTTAAATAAAATATCACATTTGAGGTTGACCTTTGGTCACAATCTAGAGTTGTTTGTTCGTGTGTTATCATAATCCTGTTTTCCTTCAAGAATTTCTCACTGGTACATTGCTTTCATGGAATGTATTCAGGCCTTCAGTTGAGAGTATGTATGAAGTTTCTTTTAAGTAATGACATAAGAAAAAGATCATGATATATATTTATCAATATGTGCCAGATCCTTGATTTATTTTAGGCCTAAACCTACAAAGCGAATCATGCAGCAGATGTTCCTTTTTTTAATGTGCAGTGAGAGAGTCAGGCTGAATGACTAGACAAGGTAAAGAGGTATGATTAAATACAGATTGTATGCATCTTTATTCCTACCCCTCAAGCTATTCTTGTTTGTATGGTCATAGGCCTATAAATTTGTAATGGGATACTCTTCTAAACTATTGTATTTAACCGACTATTATTACACCACAAGCTAAGGAGAAATAATTTAATCACATGTTGCTGAAAGACAGAACTGAAAACACAATGGATATGTTTGTATTCTGCATTTTAAAACAGGCTGACTTGTTAATATTATGAGGAATCTTTGAATTAACTGAAATGTGAATATTCACTAGACATACATTGGGAAATGTCAGTATGTTCAGAAATTTATGAGCTGTACCTGTCTCTGAAATTCTAAATTCTTCTGTAGAAAGCATTTATTATACAAAAACTACTAAGTATACTTTCAGTAATAAATATATTCATTTGTTCCAACTTTTTTCCTCTTCAATCTCTCAGGTGTTGAATGAATTACTATAATGCAGTTAATATAAAAAAATGTATTTGTAAGCAAGCATTATGCGGTTTTAGAATTAGAACCATTCAGGCAGTGGGTTTAAGCAAAAGTCTTAAGCATGTACTTTTTAAGATCGTATTCAGCCAAGGATTATTATTAGCTGAAACTTTACTTTGCATTGCATTCTTAAAGTCTATAGTTTCCTGCCTATGAAGTTAGTCATTAAAATAGAATTCTGAGGTGTTTACAGGCAGAATGAAAATTCTATGAGAAAAGTATTTTGTCATTAAGGATAAATTATTTTCTCTTTTTTATTTTCTACCAAGCAGCTTTGAGGTGGTAAGATGATTGCATCTATAATGGAGGAGCTGAATATAACTTACGCATATTCTTTATATAGGTATCGTTACCCTGTACAAGGGTGTAGGGTAAGTACAAGGATAGTATGCAACTTTTCTAAAGCAGTTTCATTTACCAAATATTTTTTGTAAAATGTTGTTCATTCTGAAATGAAAATTATTTTATTGTTTTGAAATGCATCGGTAATTCTAGAGAAGATTAATAATTAAAGTTTTATATTTGTGGCAAATTCTGGGATGGCACAATCTAAAATGAAGTTATAAAACCAGTCTCTTTGAGACAAATGAGTTTATACTTATTTGCAAAAATGAAATCTATTGAATATTTACAATCAGCGAGTGAATGGAGACTGAAGAACAGCAAGGCAAATTTTTAAGACACTTTGGTTGATTCCAATTACAACTGTCTAATAAAATTGTACTTCATTATTAATGTATGTAAATGAATCAGGATCACTTGCATAATTATGAATTATATATCCTTTTTTATTTTGTGAACTGTTCTGGCTCCCTGAAAACAAACTTTAAATGCTTTTCCACAAAATTAAGACATGTTAAAGCAAAACTATCTTTTTGGATCCATAAATTGTTCTCCTGAGTGCTACCAAGCATACTAGAAAGTAAATTTTATTCACAAACAGATCATTAGGAAGGGTTGGCTTGTCTTCTAGATTTAAGGAATGCCCTGGCTTATGTGCTGCATTAGAATGACTTCCCTTATAACCAGCCCTTCTGTGTTGGATCTGATGAGTCAAAAGAACAAGTAACTTTTGGTTGAAATGAAAAGATTACGTAGTACAGAAATAAAAACAAAAGTGGGTTGTTGATTCTCAGATAAGGGTTGGTGTTTTTGGTTTTTTTATCTAAAATAGCTTAGATTTTTTTTTTTTAATCTAAAAGACTAGGGAAAAATACCTCAGACTTATGGCAGTGCCTGTGTTTTACATGTTATTGAAGAAAGTTACTGTTCCTGTAATAGGCAACTTAGAGTGTCTCTGAATCAAAGGAGTTCCACAAGGAGCTCTGAGAGAAAATGTGGAAAATCATGTCTGTGGTTGAGGAAAATTTTTATGTGAAATGTAGTGATAAGACAAGTTTTCTTCCCTGAGAATGTTTCAGTATAAAAAGAAATGACAGTGGCTAGAAGCCACTAAGTAAAATTCCCAATGCTTGTTACGTGCAGTTTGTTTATTATAGCCACTATTACTGGATCTCATAAGTATGGTGAAACAAGTTAAATTTTGGAGGGGGAGGTGAAAGAAGCAAGATATATCTAGATTCTGTCACCTTTCTTGATTTTGAGTGTCATGAGAGTNGTGGCAAGGGAAAGAAGGTTTTGGGTGTGCTCTCCAGATGGATGTGCTGGCAGTGGGTGGGTTAGTAGAAGCTGTGTGCTACCTGGTACTGCCCCTGAATGTTCTTCTGTCCTTTGAATCTCCTGTTTCAAATTCCAGAGAAATGCTTGGGAGTATAGGTTTATATTTATTTTGTTAAAAATATTTTTTTGTTAAAAAGTTCATAGTGTGTATATTTTGGCTAGAATAAAGCAATATTTGGTAATATTTTCATGTGAGATATCATAGAATCATCCAGGATCATCAAGTCCAACCCAACATCTTACTCTTCATGTTTTTCCTGGGTGTTGTGCATATTGAGGTTTAATTTCATTGCTGCTTTAATCACGAGTAGTTCATTACAGTAATGTTAGTTTAGTCTGTATTTTGCTGGG
>VZTO01018161.1:0-24396 GCA_013400615.1 Syrrhaptes paradoxus | reverse complement strand
AGAAAGTTGTTTTTCATGCAAGCAACATTTGCCCTTCAGAGCAGAGAAGGATCCCTTGGCTGTAACAGTTGTTCCATACTGTCTGTATCCCTAGATATGACACAGGGGGATTCAAACTTCTCAGGCAACACAAGTTTTAATTTGTGATACTCAAACAAAGCAATTGCACTAGCAACATCTGAGTACAACAGCCCTCACTTCACCTGCACTGAGTGGGTCAGTGAACTTGGCTTCTCCCGCAAGAGCTCAGATGTTTACCAGTGCAAAAATGCCTAGTAGCTGTACTGTGTGGGGATCTCTATGGCAGCCTAAGGCCACGCCATTTGATGATCATTGCATAGGAATTATGTACAAGTCCAAGGAGACAAAAGGAAAAAGCTGATTGTACCCTCCTCTTTCCTTGTCTTCTCTTAAGAAGTTATTCAACTAAATCAAATACACTCAAAGCACACTAAAGCCTCATGTGCACATCCACAAAAAGTANAAGATCCTGACAGATCCTGTAGTTATACACTTGCAGAAATTATCTCATGCAGACTGTAGAGGGAAAAAGGTATGCTGTTAAGCCTCCCGCTATACCTAAGAGAGAATCTAAAGACACCAGAGCTGTTCTAGACACCACTTTTAACATATTACTCTACCCTCTTTAGAGCTGCAAGAGAGCCTGAAGGTAAAAATGAATACAGCTAAGCAGGCTACAAGCAATAATCTCTTGCACACCACTAAAAAAAAAGCAATTTTTTTCTTAAACATAACTGCTCTTACCTTCAGTTGTTGTAACAGATCAATACCAATTGTTATATTGCTTCAGGGGTTTTGTAGGATCTCAGGGGAGCCATCCAGAGCAAGAGAAAACCTTACCATATGAAGTATTTTCTGCTAAAATTCAGGCTGATAGTAAATCATGCTCTTTCTGTAGTACATGACATGCATGCTGACAAAAGACTGCTGATCAGTAATAATCACATTTATTACAGAAGTGCTTGAGGATGAACAAAGAACAAAGATTTTTTTGGTCTGACCTGAAGAAAGGAAAGAAAAAAAAAACAAAAAAAAAAAGCCTCTGCCTGAGATAACTTCTGTCTAAGGTTCAGGCCATAACATAGGAACAGAACAAGCACAGTCATTCAGCATTCTAGTACAGACATATTAACCTCGCTCGGAGAAAGAGGACATGTCTCCACCACTGTCTTTTCTGTTCCATCTTTGGTTTCTTAGTTGTCTTTCAGATTATGAGAGGGTGCCTATGTTATTAACAGGAAGAGTCCATTTTAAGCATCTAATTAAACCTAAACACCTAATAGCTTGACTAAAATACATTACAAGTAGTAAAACCTCTTTTTTTTTTTTTTCTGGAGACGGGTAAACTCCCAGCCACCACTGGAAAACACACAATCAACAAAGGAGCAGTTTAACTTGGACACTCTACCAGATGCTAGAAATGCTAGAAAAGACTACACTCAGCCAAAAGTGGTATTTATCAGCCATCAAGAAAAGGAGGAAAGTTCAGACCTGCCAGTACTTGCAGGACATATGTGAAGAAACTTCCAACTCGAAACTGGGAAAAGGAGAGGTAAGCTGGCAGGATTGCTATGATAAAAGCCCTTGCCTGGTGATAAGGCAGAGGACACAGGCTGCACTCATGGCCTTGTTTGGAAAAGACAGCATTTTCCACCCACGTTGAATCTGATCTTACCACCTTCCATTGCAATTATCATTCCTCCTCTTACTCCCCCAAGTTATTTTCCTTAGTTTTGTCCACTCCACTGATTGACACGGTGGGTACGTGGCTGTGTATGTATGTGTCTGTGTATCTCTGCTTAGCTGCTAAGTATGTCACAAGCAAACACAGCTAAAGCAAGTAACTCAGTCTAATGGGAGCTGCAGCAAAGCAGCTGGATACTCAACATCCATCAGGACAATATTGAGCGTGCATTTTCTGACTACTAAGAATAACATATAGCTGAAAAGCACTTCTTAAACTGAAGGCTACTGCTCAGCTCCCCAACAGAAGATGAGCCTCTGCAACTTACATAGCTCTTCTCATGGTTTCACATTCTACTCAGCAATGGGCCTTAATCAAAAATGTTGATGATTACTGCCAGTTTATCTAAGTTACAGATCTCTTAGTCATGAACAAAGATCTCTTAGCAGGTCCAGCATGTAAGAACTTCTGTCGTATTGGAATTGCAGCATGACCTGTACATGCCTATCTTGCTTGAAAAGCAAGGAAGGAAAACATCTATATTGAGCTTTTTGCCAGAAGTCTGCATTTTTGATATGGAAAGACAGCCTCTCCAATATTAGTCAAGTGTCTGCAGTAGTAAAACTCTGGTAAGTAAATTCATCCATAATTCAAGTCAGGTTAGAAAAAACACTAATCCAGATATTTGTATGGCACAAAAAAAAACTTAGCTGAAATATCCAAGTTGCCTAAGAAAAATGTTTTTGTTGCCCAGGGGCAGGAGGGGGGTGGAAGGGAAGGGAACAAAAGACAACAAAAACACACACACAGACAGGCACGCACGCGCGCAGGCACACACAAAGTCCGTGAAAAAAAAATTAAAAAATCCCAAAACACATTAATGCCCCCAGCATTTGGACAGAGTTCAACACCAAGACTAGAACAAGCAGAGTCTTGTTTTACAATGTATCTAGCTACAATTCCTTTTGGATGTGCATATAATGGAAGAGTACAACTTCTGTTGCAATAAACACAGGTTTCTTGTTCTGATTAAGAGAAGCTCTTACTATTTAACACTTACTCTACCTGTGACAGATAAGGCCACTATATAAGAAACATACAGTGCTGCACAGCTGTAAGCAGTCAGTGATGAGATTTCAGTGCTCACAGCTAGAGATTTGAGAAAGAATACACAGAGTAGTCAATCGTTACATAGAGATCCTTAAAGAGAAGTCCACTAACAATTTGATGACTGAGCAACTATCCTGCTGGCATAAACTACAACACTATTGCACAGTGGAAGAAAATGCAGTAATACATAAAGGAAGTTTTTTTTAAACACTCTCTAAGCAAAGTTTCAGGAAGCCCCTTTTAACTTTAATGCTCAAGAACTCTGTACTGGAACACAAACAGGCCTCTGTATTGCAGACTACCGTTTCCTCCTCATACCTGAAACTTTGACTGCAATGCTAAAACATCTATTTATTCAGAGCCATAATGTGTTACATTTCCACTGCACTGGACAGGTTACTAAAGTGCATATTCCTATAATCTGCATATTTCGCAGGCTGTCATAAGCATGCTGACAATTTCACTTTGTTTGTAACACTGTATTGCACGTATCCAAACTGAAGATTTACTTCAGAGATTAAGGTTGTGAAATCAAACCTTTAGGTCTTAAAGTAACTCCAGGTCCAAGTGAAATGGAAGTTTGGATGCATTCCCAGTTCCAAGGTGCAGATACTAAACTCCTTCACACCATCCCCTCAGAAAGCCAAATGGTACCTCCTCCCACACTTCAACACAGGTAGTTCACTTATTGCTTAAGGGACAGTGGAAACACTTCTCTTGTATACATTTCACCAGCTTCTGGTGACCCAAGCAAGCACACATATCTACTATCCTCAGACAGCCTCTGGAACGCAATCGAGCCTTACAGTCAACAAAATCCACATCCTAAATAAGCAGGCACAAGCATTAAGGGAATGCTGTATTAGCAGGCTCACCAGTGAGTGTCCTAGTTAAAAAGTAGAGACTAATTTTCTTTTTGCTGCAGGAAAGTGAGCAGTATTAAGCCTGAGAAGACAAGGAAGCTTATATGAAGGCTACAGAATGCTGAAAAATGAAGCCTTGAATTCTTTTTTTCCCTGAAAGAACAACTCTGAACTTTAACCTACTTCCTACCTCTGTACAAACTTGCTGCTCATTTCCCCTGTGTTAGCAGTCTCAAACTACTCATTAACAAATATGCAGCATAGACCAGTTTAAACAAAGAAACAGCTTTCAGAGTTGGGAAAAAAAAATCCAGTGTAACACACAGCACAACACAGAAGCACCACAAGAAGTCTGGAATACAGGGAGTGCTGTTAAGTGTGTACAAAGCTTTGGTCTGAAATTTAGTTTCAGTTTCAGCATGCACGATTAAAAGACATCTCAGTATTGCTCTGTTTGTTTAAAAAGGCTCATGTGAAGGGGGGAAGGAACACTGCAGAGGTGGACAGGAAGTGGAAACAAAATGGGAGGGATTGTGAACCAGCCCTCTACTCACTCCGTTACCATAGTACCAGCTCTGTAAACTGCTGTCTCTGCACCTCTAAAACTCCTTTTGTGCAACTTGCCATCTGAACTGTTTCAAAGCTATGAGATACACGTAGGTGGAAGGAGTCCTTTCAGGATGCAGAACCGACAAGAGGATTATTACTGTTGTGAAATAAACCCTGCATCATGGGGAAAAAGTCTTAATTTTCCATGCTATTTCAAGACAAATCCCAAATAATTCCTGAAAGCTCTGGAAATAAGGAAAGATAATTTCTCACAATAAAAAATACTGCCTACAATCCCAGCAGCTATTCAACTGTTCATGTAGATTAAGCCAGCTTTTAAACTCCCTTGTCTTCAGCCTGTAAGCACAAGAACAAGTGGGTATCTGTTAAGATTTCATCAATTCCAACCAGCTGTTACCAGAGTTCACTAGTTTCCACAAAACATTTTTAATTCAATTGGCTTTTTCAGAACAGTTTTNAACAAACAAACAAACAAACAGAACCCAGCCAAACAAAAAAACAACCAAAACTAAACACCCTCTTTCACAAGCTTCTGGAGTCCTCACCCTAGAATCCCAATATGTCCCAATTCCTGCAAGGAAGTGCCAAATACCTAGAGGAAATCTTCTTAACTAACCACTCCCTAAGGCAGCACTGAAGGCAAGAACCCTGAAAAATTCTTACCTCCTTTTGACACAAACAGTAGACGGGAAATTAAGACTCCTCTCTACCTTCTGTTTCAAAATAAGGACCACTCTTCAATTCATATCCTCCTAGTTATCTTACATAGACTGTTACTCCAGGGAGGGACTAAATTTCCAGCTATTATGTTGCAAAATCCTACAGTGAGTGTCTGTTACAAAATACTAGCAAAAGAGATTTGCTGCTATTCTTACTATTTAAATACTATTTCTTCTGTGGTTTTCAGCAATTATTGTTTCAGCTGTTCCACCACTACTATAAAAACTTCACTGAATACTGTCAAAGTAGTAGTGTATTATTCTCTGGCTAAAGGGAACCACAGAGAAAGAAAGGTGCCAAATTACAAATGTGGTATGACAAAAAAGCCCTACAGCCTCCGGTTCAGCAGTAGTCTGGATGCTATACTCTGCAAAGCACCACTAAGTGATAAGACTCCATACACTGAAAACCTCTCCAGAAATTTCCTCTTTCTTACGAAGTCCAGGATTACTAAAGTATTTTCCGACTAGCAATTTTCCAAATAACTCTTCACACACATCACAGACCCTGTAAGGCACAAGAGTCAGCTGCACTGCCTACTCTATGCACATTAAATTCCTCTTACTTTCTTTGAAGAAGTAACAATCCCCAGAAGTTTATTAGGACATTCTGGTGGAGCACAATTGCTTTTAAGCAAAGCAATACTAAATAAACATTCCAGTGTTAATATTTCTCTAGGGTGGTCTTCCTTTACTTCAGTATTGCACGCTGATAATGAGCGAGTCTGAACAATAGCAACAACACTGAGTGCTCAGAGATATTAATTCAATTCCAGTTGTTTAGAGACAGAATCCTCTGTTTCAGACCAAGATTCCTGCTGGTACTAGAGAATACTGAAGTCCAGACCTCTCCATCTTTTCCCTTCTCTCACACCTACTCCAGCTTTAGAGGCAGAAACCAAGTATCAAAGTACAACCTCCAGTTAAAAAACAAGAAGGAACTGTGGGTGGTGTTATTAAATATAGCAATCTGCTGAACAGATACCGAGGGACTAATCAAGATGCACACCTAACCCAGATTCTGAAACCAGGCATGTCCACAGCCACAGTCCTCAGCCAGGTGAGACTACAAGGCAAGTATCTGCATCTGTGCTACAACCTCCACGACTGTTACTGGTAAGGAGCACGTGCACCTGCTGTTTGTGCCATTAACGCAAAACAGACTCTTCTGCCACCCAAAAGACCAAAAACTGTTACAACCTGCCACTTCACCTTATTATAGGCTTCACCCTCTTTTCTTGTGATGCTTTTCTTCCATCCCTTCTCTGTCTTACCTACTTCTCTCGCAGATTGTTTTTTTGCAACACAGCAGGATTGCTGTGTGCTTGATATGTACTCTATGCACTAACCTCTATTATTTAGGCACTGCTGAAACACCAAAGACAAGGCTGGAGTTGTTCCAGTAAGAAAATTAACATAAAAGCTTTTTCTAGATGAGGATAAACCAGCACACTCCTCTTCCATTCCTGCTCTTTTCCTCTAGCTAGATCATAGAATAGTTTAGGCTGGAAGAGACCCGAGAGACCATTCAGCCATAGGCAGAGACACCTTCCACCTTCTTAGCTCTGCACAAGCTGACTCCTGTACCTGTCGTGAGCAGGTTCGAAGCCGACTCTTGGGAGAGAACAAATTTCAGCCCGCCGGGGCCCGCACAGCCTGCCGCTGCTCGGCGGCGGTATCAGGAAGCAGCTCGCAGGGGTGCTTCACCACAGCCACCTCCGCCCCGCAGCACCGAGCCGCTCCAACGCCCCCTTCCAGCTCCCGCCCTGCCGGCCTGGCCTGGCCTGCCTCGCTGCCGGTCCCCGCCCTCCACTCGGGCCCGCACCCGCCTCAGCTCTACCCCGAAGAGCGCCCCGCAACCCCACTCCTTCCCCGCGACTGGCAGGGCCCAGCGCTGCCAGGGAAATGGGCCCCTACGGCGTGGGAAAGCGGCTTCAAGACGCCCGAGCCGCCGCCAGCAGGACGGGGGGAGGCAGAGCGGCCGCGGCCCGCACTCACCGGGGAGCAGAGAAGAACACCCCGCTGCCGCTAGCCGCCAGGCGCCGCCGGGCGAAGCAAGGCAAGGGGCGGGGGTGGGCTGGCTCCGCCCCCCGCCCTCAAGGCCAGCCGGGGCGGCATGGCAGGCTTCCCGAGAGGGGAAGCGGGAAGCGAGAGAGGGTGGCAGGGAGGGAGGATAGGAGGGCGGGCGAGCGAGCGAACGAACGAACGGCGAGGCCGCGGAGCGGACCGAGCCACTCGCCGCTAATGGTGCCGCTGCTTTTCTGGGGCGGTGCCTCTCCCGAGGGGAGGAGGAGAGGGTGTTGTTCGGTGTGGAAGGGAGGCCCCCGAGGTTGGCGGTGAGCAGCGCGGGGGCACCGGGTCAGTCGAGGCCTCTGCTGCAGGCCGAGCCAGCGCAGGGTTGGTTGCTGTGGGAATGGGAATGGGGCTTGGGCTGTGGTGCTTTGTACGTGCTATGAGGGCTCCCTGCACTCCCCGCCTGCCACTTGCTTGGGCTTCGGAGGGTGTCAAGGAGTCCCATCCTGAGGCCAGGGCCTGGCAATGATGGTTCAATGAGTCTCACTCAGGATCCTGCCTTATGCGCAGGATGGCTTCCTCGTGACAGGGCGGTACAAGAGAGACCTCAGGTTGCTTCTCAAGCCCTGCGGGCGAGCTCACTCACCTGGCTGTGGGCAAAAACAGCCTGTTACTTATAAACTGGTCAAGATCAATATGGTGACGCCAATAGCGAAGAACAATGTCAAAGTGCAGGGCATCCTGCAGGACCTAATATCATCGCCCCTATGGCCGAGTGCTATGACGTGTTTTTCAGTATTCAGTATGCAAAGGAAAAGGCATTTAAATCTAGGAAGATCATTAGACAAATAGGAAAAGGGGAGTTAAAAATACACGGGAGCTGTGTAGAAAGAGTGTTGATGTGTCTTACAAGTCTGGAAAAGGTCTTTGAGACCTGGAGAGTGGCTAGGAGACTTGCTAAGCACTGAACGTTAGAGCTGGAGGAAAAGAAGACCAGTAATGTTTTGCTTTTTCTGCTGAAGAAGGCGCAGGCTAAGAGCTAACAGAGCTACCTGCTGGCTTTGCTGCAGAGGAGTGGATCTCAAATGAGCGAGCTGATGCAAAGAGTGAAAAGAGAAGTGCTTTGCTCTGCTTGGAAAGAAGGATGAAACCTAGAAAATGCCCAAGATGGTTCTCCTGGCTGTTTGCGGGTTGGATTCCTGCATACCAACCTGTGCTGGCAGATCCTTCTGCCTGCACACTGCCCAGCTGGATCTTGCAGACCAGGAAAAATCAGTGGTAGGATCTCATGGTCTAGTAACCAAGATACATTGTGTAGGGTTTTTTTTAACTGAATACTGAAATCATGGCTATGGCACACCTGCCATACCTCATTTTACTGGTACGGTTAAGACTTCTAGGGCCCCTCAGTAGTTAAACATACTATTCTCTGACTTGGTACCTCTAAATGTCCTGTCTTCTACAAAATACAGTACTTTTGAGTTATCATTTAAAATCTTTTCCAAGTTGGCCTGTTTTCTGTTCAGCATAAATATCTCACAGAGTAATTCACATGCACTATATTCTCTTTTTAGCACTGAATGAGTTTTCAGAACATATTATTTACTTTAGCAGATGCTCAACTTGGACATGAAACTGCACATCCATTCATAATATACTTTTCAAACCTTTGTCCAGAGAAGTTCACAGGACTGAGTTTTTCAGAATTAAGTCATATTTGTAGTTTGGCAGTGGAAGGAGAAGCCCATGTTTTCTTTGGGACACCACAAAGTAGTAGATGACTCTGGTGGTATGAGAAGCTGGAGAACTTCTGAAACCTCTTAGTGCTTTCCTTAGGGTTTTAGTTGTTTTATTAACTGGTAGAATTTTTATTTTTCTATATGTTTTGTCAATAGTAATAAAAGCATTTCAGTATGTTCCTCTTGATGAGATGAAGTTCTGCAATAACTCTTTTGGTCCCTTCCTTTAAAAAAAAAAAAAAAGGGATTGTGATTTTGTTGTTGTTGTTTCTAACAGAACAGGCTTCCAAGGCCCCCGTGCGCCATTGAGTTTTGCATAATGAATAAAATCCTTCATACCTAGATACCAAAGTGATTTCTGCAAAATCTGATTGACGTAAAATCTCTTGGGCAACAAGCAAAGAATACTGAAATAGCAGGTCAGCAATCGAAATGGGTCTGACTTCTTCCAGTGAGTATCTGCAAGGTTTGTATTTTACATTCTGTGTGGAGGGGAGGCCTGGAAAGTTGGCGGGTGGGAGGGAAGATTTACCACAGAAAGCGAGGCAGCACTGCCACAGCATCTGCTGATTATATGTAAGGACACAGAGGCCACAAGGAGATTGGAAGACGGGCTGTTCGTTCAAGGGTTTATGTTAATGCTGTCTGAAGGTTATTGCAGGCTGGTGCTTGCAGCAGCAATATTTGAGGCTATCATTCTCAGCAGGGCTGAGTTTACAATAATGTGACTTATTTAGCAGATGATTAGAAGTTTGTGGGTTTGTGTCTCTCCTGGGAGTGCTGCTATGAGGTGAGTACTACATTAGATCTGTTGTTTGTAAGGAAGATGTTTACTGAAATGCATTGTGCTGAAGCAGGGTTAAAGGAAATGACTTTCAGTTCTTGTACCAAAGATGGATGCAAAGAGAAGTAACAATGCTTTTCATGTTGCAGTCGTGAGCATCCCAGTGCTTGTGACTTCCTGCTTTTTAGGGTTTTCATTAAATTATTTCAGAGCAGATGAGGAACTGTGTGTCAGGCCTTTGTCCTTTCTGTCTTACTGGGGAAATCCATTTACAAGAGACCTGGTCTAACCTCAGATTCCTTCTAGAGTGTTCTTTGAGATTATTCAACCAGCAGTGTCCTGCAAGTCTAGAGTGTATCATGTCTGTTCAATCCCTAGCTGACTTCACTCTCATGCCTCTAAACATATTTCATTCATTCTGATCCTACTAAGAAGTTACAAATACTTGGGATTCCCACGGCCCAGCTTTCAGCTCATTACAGCCAATAATGCCTTAAAGCACAGGAGCTAGACTTCTGTGTTGTGGTAATTCTCCATGAAGACTCAGCTGATCACTGAGATTGCAGCAATCACAGGATTGCTGCAATTGGTCCCAAACTGAGGTAGGACTGGGATGAGGGGGAAGACAATAAACTAAAGGTGTCAGCCTAGAGGACTGAGAGCTGTTTGGCCTTGGAAGTAGTCATCCCAAAGAAGTGTGCCTCAGTAGCACAATCTGCATGTGTCCTCCTGCTTTTCTTGGCTATCTGAAATGAAATCCCCTGGTGGGGTTTGCTCCGCAACGCTGTGTCCCCACAAGCAGCAGCTAAGGGTACAACATACAATGTACTGTGTCATGCAGAACATTAATTAATATTTTTAAATTAATTCAGCACTCAGTAAGCATGTTTTACTCCAGGGAGCCATCTGTGAATGAGCTTTGGAACTGGTGAGGCAGTAGTTTGCAGGTTATGGCCTACAGCTTGTCCTAAGTACAAGAAAATAAATTTGTCAGTTCATACAGGAGTTTGTGCTCAGATTTCATCATCAGTCATATACACCCAACTGTTTTAAGCCATTAGAATTGTCACTGTGCAACAGTAGTACAAGTCTGAAAAGAGAGAATCTAGCACGTCTCAGAAGACTGGTTAGAAATACTGAAGTGGGTTCTTCTTATTTAAATGAAGGCCCCCTGCTTCTTGGTCTTTAATGAGATGGTTGTGCATCCTCTAAAGGAAGTTCTGTGGACAGCATATTTTAATAAAGATATTATAATTTTCTTCTGGTCTTAGCACTGATTAATACCTTTCTTTAAATGAGCCTTCAATTCATACAATTGCAGTAATGCTGCTTGTACTTCAGAGTCTCTTCAGTATCAAAGAATTAAGTTCTGCCATCTTCTGGTTAAATGGGGTTTAGCAGAGGCTTGTGTCATTCGCTACCACTAAGAGAGCATTGACTGGAGACTTCAGATCCCGATTTTGTTCCCGAGTCAGAATTCACGCAGATGTACTCTCAAGGAACCACACAATTCTTTTGCACAATAAAAGCACTTGTTCGACTCTGCCACATGAACTGAAGAAAAGGGAGTTCAAAGCAGGATTATGTAGCCAAAATCAAAGCACAAATTGAGACTGAGACAAGTAAAACTGCTGTCACTTGACTGTCAGCACTGTGCCTTCAACACCGACTACCTGACACGTGTAGAATTTCTGCAGAAGTGGATAGTCTCTGATCAGCTTATAGTCACTGTACTGAGCATCGGAAAGAAAAACTGTGTACCACAGAGAGGCAGTTCGGGTCCCACTGGAGAGTAATGCTGTAACTTGCAGTAAATGCAGAAGTCTTTGCTGTCCACCAGTGTATTTCCCTGGATAGCTGCAGTGGTGTAGAGTTGGTCATGCTCTCTCTAAAACAACCCATATTCAAAATATTGTTTAAACTGTTGGTGTATACACAATGTACAATATTCTTGCACACAGGCTGGATCTGTGCTGTTCATAGTTTGTATCACAGTTGCACTAACACTCCCTACTGAGCTCAGGACTCTGACAGAAAATGTTATTCTTCTGATACAGCTGAAAGGGGATGAGGGGGGGAATAAACTAATGCAGAAAGTTGGTAGAAAAACTCTGGACCCCAGGCTGCTATACTATATACCATTTCGCCAGTCTAAGATACCCATTTTACTTTTTTCACACTAAAGAGCTTGCACATAGTCATTAACCCCTACATGAGAGAAATCTGTTTCCTACTACATGCCGGCTGTCATGCATTTCATGACTGGTAAATGTACAGCCTTGAGCATTCACTACAGCACTATCCTTCCATTCCCTGTACTGACTACTAATTATTTGTAGTTCCCCTGACATCCAGAACTTCATTTACCCACTGCCTGTGTGACCTATTGCAGCAAGTTTTCTCACTTCTAGGAAGTAAGTTGATGGTGAATTTATTTTTCATAGCTCACAATTTAGGAGTTACTCCACTTAAATGGCAGGGAGATTTCTTACAAGAATAGTAAGGAGAAACAATAACACTGTCTTTGCTTTCATTTACATTTTTGCTGCAATGTGGGAACAACTTCACATTCAAAATTCTGCACTTGATAATGATGTGTACATACAAGCAACTTCTGGGTCGGGACTAACTGGTATTTCAGAACAGAGCTTATAACAACTTCGTGATTGTGCAGATTTAGCCAAAGAGATGTGCTGTTTTCACAAGTGAATAAAAACATATGAACTTCAAAAATACTGTGCCTTTTCCTCTTATGAAACAGTGGTTTTCAATTCCCGAAGTCAGCGAGAAGAGGGAACCCTTGTGACCTACCTTTAGCACTGCAGCTGAAATCAGTGCAGTCTCCAGTCTGAAACGTTGTGTTAACCCAGGCTGGTGGAGGCCGAGATGTTTCATTAAGTGTGTCTTTTTGCAGCTCCAGAAAGAAGAAAACAATTGCTGATTCTACCCTTCTGAGTTCCATGAAGCACTTTGTGAGTTAAGATGTGGAGGAAATTGTCATTGTTATGCTGACTTGAGTGTAACTGAGATAATTTTTGCAAACAGAAGTGATAGCCACACCTCAAATTTCAGAATAATTTCTGCTTTGCAGAGAAGTGTAAATATAAAATCTAAATTTGTTGGATGCATTAAATATCACCACTGTAGTGTTCTGAATCAAGTGGGACCAAAGTTTTAAAGCTGTCACTGGTAGAAGTCACGTAAAAGCAGTTTCACATAAAGTACAAAGGTATTATGTAGAACAGAAGGGTGATTTCAGAACAGTTGTGGTCCTTTGCAGTCAAACTAAGACAATTTTGAAGTCAATTGCAAGAATATTTTTTAGAAAATAAACATCATGTAATGATCCTCCTAATGAAGAGTGTGAGAACAAGTCACAAGGAATGCTTTGAGAATAAAAGCAGGTTAGAAAAGAGGAAACTGGTCTAAAAAATAAAATATGTTGAAATTCAAGATGGGCACTGTTAGTAAAATTAGTAGGAAACCATTCATAACTAAACAATGCTATTATCACATAAACATGGGTTAATTTCTGGATAGATTTTGCAAGGGTTAATATGCTAGCCATAAACAATGGAAAATTATCAGAGCAATTCATTCAGCAAATATTGAGCTATTTTTGCACTAGGTAAAAACTCAAAGTCTGGAGTTTGACTTGATCAGATCTGTGCTGCTCAGCTTTTAGTAGAGCTGTTCTGACTTACACCAGCAGAGGCATACGGTCACTTCCCACTTTTATAGGCTGCTCAGACAACACTTTGCCCTGCAGTAAGGGACTTAGTGTGCAAGATAATGTGCAAAACTTACTGTAAGCCTCTGGGAGGAGAACAGCAGCTGGGCTCTAAATCAGGAAGCAAAGAGATGTCTTTCCTACTGCCTCTGCAACATAGCAGTGGTCAAGTCAGCACAAGACTTCACTAAGTAGAAAGGACAATATTCTTCTTACTGTAACTGTGGTTGCTAATTTCTGAGGAGATAAAATATCTGGACATGTCTTACTACCTTAGTGAAAGCTCTGCATTAACATATGTCCTCTGGAGTCCCTGGGGATAATAATTGTACTTAAATGGAGCTGTTAAGATCTTGCCCTAATAACAAATAAAAGCTACTACATTACTAATGAAAGATACAGGAACAGCAGCAGGGATTATTTCACTTTCCTTAGGTGTTATTCATCTATGTGTGTATTTAATCCACCTGCTGACATTAATTTCAGTGCTTATTTAGGCCTTATTTGCAAAATACCATTTTTACCCTCAGACAACTCATTCAGTCATATTAAATAGACAAACTTTTGTTTCCAGAACTGAGAGGAAAGCAGAGTCAGGTTCAGTGCAAAAGCTAAGAGCTGAGGCTTGCTATCCTTTTCTGCCTCCTATTCATATAGAGATGGAGGAGGAGGAGGACAAGGAAGCATCTGAAAATAAATCTCAATAATGTCTCCAAAGTGTTGGGGGGTGACAGAAAAACTTGTTTTCAACCTGATATTAATAATTTTCCAGATGTCTCTCTTTCTCTCATTATTATCCATTTCCATATTAATGTCAGAAGAACTTCTGATGTAAGTTCTAATAATTTCTCCAAAGTGTGAAAATGGGAACATTCTTTTGTCACTTTGAAATTAACTATTTGACACCCGTATCAAAAGCAAACACTTAACCATACCTGTAAAGAACAGCTGGCATATCATAGAAAACAATAGAGAACGTGCTTCTTGAAAAGAGATCTATATTTTATACTGTCTATACATGCTTGTTTTGCTCAAAGAGCGTTAAAGATGTAAAAAAAAGCAGTAGAAATTTCTTTGCTGCACCCTAATGGTAGGCTATGTTAGTCCATAACATTTTGCTTATCTTTATGCTTGAACACAACTGATGAACTGTTCTTAACTACTTTTCAATGAAAAGTTGGATATTGTCTAGTTTTTCCTAAAATGTTTGTACTAGTACTTTGCTTTTTGATTTCTCAGTTTTCCTCCAGAAAGTTAACATTCTGAATGAAAGCAGCAGTCACAAGCCAAGAATCTTCCACTCATTTTCTTCCAAGGCTTCCTGACCTGACCAGACCACTTACGTTATAGAACAGTCAGGATGGATGTTTCTCTGACTTATTTTCCTGCCTCTGAGGGCAGAGAATAATGCATCATAAGGGTATGCCCTGACCCCTAAGCAAGAGCGAGAGCATGGAGCTAAATTACTTTTCATGCCAGGCACTGCAATACTATTTCTGTTTAAAGAGTTGTCTTTTTTTTTTTTCTTTCCCCATTGCAAGTAGTCTAAATCTTTCTGTACAACTATGCCTTCATCAAGATGTATTTCAGTGGTTGCACTAACCACAGGGCACCCACTGAACATAGCAGCTGAGGATAACATAGTGAAGAAGACAGAGGTTGGTGTTTCTTTTTATCCTGTTTCTTAGCACAACATTCAGATGCCACAAGAGTGGGTAATCCTCTACTGGGTACTGTGTCTGCTAATAGTACCTCCATTGCTGATCTGTCTTCCAGTGAACAGACTGCCTCATCCACCACAGACCTTAATCAAAAAGCTGTGGTTGTGCCAAGAGCAACCTGCCCAATGGGTCTTGCTATGAAATGTTAATTTTAATGCTACCAGGCTCCCAGTGCTTCATTTCCATCAGTGAAATCCCGCTCATGTTGGTTTTTAATGCAGTATCTTAACTGATCACAATGGCTGAAAATCTACTTACTGAACACTGATGAGGTATTTCAGTAATGTTCCCTACACAAGCAGCTCCTGAACAACCAGATTTAATTCTATGGTGCTTTCAACGTATACCAAGCCTAGGCATCTTTTTAAACGTCAGCCTCCTAAAACATTTAGTATTGGTCTCTATTTGGGGAGCAAACAGGGACTTTGCTCTTGTTGTAATTTTGCCTTTTAGGAGATTTTTGTAAATGTGTTATTTGGAGGGTAATGACACAAAGGGGCTATTTCACAATAGAGTCACACTAGAGTCCACACTAAAAATTACACTGGCAGTTCTTAGTCTGTTTGCAAAGAAAACTTATCTGGGCTACAGAAGCCTAGTTCTGGTGTAAGTATTCACGTGAAAGTTAATAGAGGAGTATCTGCTGTGCATCTGCTGTGCATTTGCTGTGCTTTAACATTACACCCTGTTATTTTACATTCTCTTTACTCTGACTACACCCTGAGCCAAGTAGCAAGCTTTCCTAAAATCCCACCCTGAAGTCCGCTTTCTCAACCTGAACATAATGCTAACACACTGTAAGGAATTGTTGAAGGCTGTTTTTTTCCATAAGAAACTCATTTAGGATTAAATTACCAGACCTCAGCAACTATTTGATATGTCTCTGATCTTTGAAACTCTTTGTAATGAATAACTGTGACATTGCATTCAAGGATTTGTTGGTAAATTGAACCTTTTAAGCTTTCAGAAGCAAGCATAAATGACTTTCTATTCCAGTGTTCTGAGTGGGCCTCTGGGAGCAGAGCAGCCTTCCAGGAAGAGGTAATATGCTGCTTTATATACATAATTTTTTTTTAAAAAGACAGCTATTGTTCTTCTTCAGGGAAGAACAGAGTGTAGCATGAGTGCATTGGGATGTGATCATTAAAAAAAAAAGGAAAAAAAACAATAGGACAATTTTCAAGAGAAGCATTTTACTCGTGTGTGAGTTAAACCTCTCTGTATATAGCCTTTATTTAAATTAAAGTAACTAAGCATACAGAGCAACCTAACAGATACTGATGTTAGTAGGGCCTGACTCACAATGAATCCCAAGCCCCTGCAATGGCACCATCTGGGGACTGGAGTATTTTTGAGGTTGAGTCCAACTTACAGAAATATGGAAGTCCACCACAGCCAGAAGTCTTGCCAAGAGCAGCATCCTGGACCAATGCAGTAGTTTGTAAGGAAATTCCTGGTCTGAAAGGCAACAGCTCTGTTTTGGTGGTCTGTGAGGGAAAGCCAGGCTGGACACCAGTGCTTAGACTGTCATGATGCCAGTTGTGGGAAACTGCAGGTTCATGGCTTTTCTGTCCCATAATTAGCTGGGCACCAAATGACATCCGCGGATAGGTCCCTAGGATGGGGCTGTGCAGACGAGCTCTCAGCTTCTCTCCCAGGGATTGCTTACAGGTCCATTGTGGCTTTGGTGCTGGAGGTGCTGCTACCTGTCCCCATGCTGCAAAGTGCAGGTGCAGGATCCCTGTTAACTTACCTGTGGACTGCATTTTGCGTGCTCATTTCCGCTGGTACCTGGGGAATTTAAGGACATCAGCCTCTGCAGGGATAAGTGCCACTGCCTGCGTTTCCTTCCCTGCCCAACTCTCCGGGATGTCATGCTGTTGCGTGAGCCATCATCTGCCCTGTACACCTTACAAGTTTCTATTTTACATCCATGACTGCCTGCTGACATCAATGACTGTCCAGTAATGTCACAGAGCACACAAGCAGGTTTTAGTTGTTTTACTTGCAGAATGGATTGGAGAATTCACACTCTTCCCAAAATCTTGAACTGAGTTACACATTGTAAAGTTTTGTCTGCATAACAAGGTGACAGAGCAGGTCAGCAGCCCTGGTGGGACAAAGCAGGGAACTGCTTTAATACCAAAGCTGGATCTAACTTTGAGGTTGCCCCTGCTCTGAGCTTCAGAGACCCCTCCCATCTTGCGTTATTCAGTGAAATAAACACCTATGAAACCAGTCCTTGCAGCATTCACAGTATATATCTTTCCATGAATCAACCCTGGACTGCACTGTGCAGAGCCCATTTTAGTTACAGACTTACCCTGTTACAGAGTAGAAGAAGGAAATGGTAACTAGGGGGAGCAAACAGGGACTTTGCACTTAACCAACCAGTTTTTTATTGTTCACAGATAGAGATAGGCTTCTGCTCCTGCTTGTTTTCTCCTCATTACGGATCACAGCAGCTCCAAGTCAGTGGTTTCCTGGTCAGGGAGTGTTTGCTCCTGTTCAGCTGGACCAGAGGAGAGCAGTGATCCATCAGCATGGCAGAGGAGGGGCTGGCCTGTAGCACAGCAGTACCCTAGCGGGAGACACCAAGGGGGCACAGAAATACTGCTGGAGACTGTGCGGAGCCAGCAGGATAGCATGCTCCTTAGCACCAGCCCAAACGCTACTCTAGAAGGAGAACAGGGGCCCCTCCGGGTGTGAGGTGCCTGGTGCCTCTCCCCAGGGCCAGGGCTGGGGTCACACTGGCCTCACCCATGGGAGGTCGAGGTCTATCTGAGGTGCAGTGCTGCCTGGAACAGAAGGTATGGGAGAAGGCCAGCACACCATGGAGCATCAGGGAAGATAAGCAGGAGAGCAACAGGGTCCTTCCAAGGAGATGCTTGTGCAGGGGCAAGAGCTGGAGCCTGACATTGCTGTGATGGGTGCCCCCACTCTGAGCAAGCAGCACTTTGGTTCAGGCATCACCAACAAGGAGATCTGACTGAAACCAGCCCTGATGTGCAAACCTTGAGAATCGTGCTAGGCTGTTGTCTTCTCAGGAACCATGTAGTCTAGGCCATGTTTCATCAGGAGCTAAGAGTACCAGCCTAAACTGGGATTAGACTAAACTAAAACTGGGGTGATTGCACTCCTGCACATACACCAAGGAACAGTTGACTGCAAGTCCATCACTTTACGCCATAGGAATCTATAGCCCCCCTCAAGCCCTTTGAGCTCTCCTGCATGGCAGCTATAGCTTAATTATTAGAAGTCTAGTAAGTAGTAGTCTTTGGCCACTGTCTAATCACCATTTACATCATAATTTAAATCATTGTCAAATGATCATCAAACCACAGTTTAATTACCATTCAATTATTGCTTAATCAGTGTTTGATTACTATCTTTCAATCATCGATTAAAATTTGATCATCATTTAATCATCAATAAAACCCTTTTCGTTAACTCCACAACAACGTTCTCAACAATTCATCTGCAACAGTTGCATAAGAGGTGAAACAGCTAAAGGCTATGCTGGACTTTGTAGTATGTTGGGACTTCCAAGATGGGAAGGTTGGGAGCTTGTGACTCACGGCAGCAGGAGAATGGCTCCTTCTGCTCATGCAGGTGTGAACTCAAGGCACTCAGGTGCAACAACCTGTGAACAGGTGAGCAGGAACAAGCTTGGTCAGGAAAGGCATCTGAACCTGAAACACATGTCCCCTTATGAGTACAGAGTGAGTTGTGGTGGATGGAGATTCTGCTGTTGTGACCAGATTTGCTGTCTCAGGAGGTTTTCTGCTTGCCAGGGCCTTAGATCTGGGATGCTTTTGTCCAGCCCATGGACCGTCACCTGCTGTCATCCATGTGGGCACCAGTGACACTGACAAAAGAGCATCTCACGTGTGACCACTTTGCTCTGGAGTCTAGGATGAAGGGCATGGGAGCATAGGTGATGTTTCCTTATATTCTTGCTGGTGAAGAAGTGGGTGCATGCTGTAGGCCAACAGGTTCAGTCAGTTGTGAAGAGAAGTAAAGGAAACTGTTTTATACACTGGTTTTCTGATACATGGTTATAGTGTAAAAACAGAAGCTGCAATGTGGTTTTAACAACTTCAAACTTGTGTTACACGGAACATTTTTTTCAGTGTACACAACTCTTACCAAACCTAAACCGCAATTCATACATGGATGTTTCTGCATTTTTTGCAGTTCAGAATGCACTGAGTTAGCTACTCTGGTCATAAGAATTGCTTACTTGTTCCCTGGGTCCAGACACAAAATACGATTAAATAAACTAAACTAACAATTCTTTACAATAAATAAATTAAACCCTAGTTGGTTTTTGGTTTGGTTTGGTTTGGTTTTTCTCAGAGAAGTGATTCCTTAACATTGAGCAAATCCCTTATATTCTTTTTCAGGAAATTATCTGTGCTAAAATGTAAAAGTTGGAAATAAGTTACTAAATATTAAAAATGAGTGTATTTGGAGCACAAATAGCTTGCTTGTCATATCATCATATTTGCTAGCTAACTGGACATAAAGCTTCAGTCTCTTGACCTTGCTATGTTGCTACACAGAGTTGTTTGGTTTTTTTCCTTTCAGCTCTGATATGGCTTATTATTTAGTCTCAGTTTTGTTAGCAGAACCAAAGAAGCTCCCAAGCAAGTAAAATATGATATGAGTTCTGCAGTTATGACTGCCTGTGATAAATGTCTCTATCTTCTTGTCAAACACTTACTAGTGCTGACTATAATGACTTAGTTAAAAAAAAACTGTATTAATTGATGTTATTTCTGTAGGGTTTTTTCCCAACAGGAGATGGATGTATTTAAACTAAAGCACTTTCTCCTGATCTAAGTCTCTGTACCCACATGTGTAGTGGTATATTTTATATATAAATACTAATAGACAATATATAATTTTCTGAATCAACATTTTAATTTACCTCATTTTTTTAAGCTTGTGTAGTGTAATATGTTCTTTATTATAACCTCTATCTGAAAAGGTATAAACTCTTAATCTGGCTATATAAAGAATCAAATCAAATATTGAAAGACATACCAGCTATCCTACTGCACAACTTGAAAGTGAGCCAGAACTTTGTGTTGGCTTTCCATATCTAAGCTTCTGCTTCTCTTACTCAGTGACAGTTGTTGGTGCTCTGAACCAACTAGTGTGCACTTGATTTATTTCTAGCGTGATCAGAACAATTGTTTTATAGACTTTTTTTTTTCAGGAAGTAAGATGTAGAGCTTCTATAAAGCAAAAAGAAAACTAATTAAATGCTAGCTACTTACTAATACTTTTTGGTAGTATAAGTATGAGAAGTTGCATTTCTCTGTTGTTTTCAATTTCAGGCCATAGAGTGCACAAAATATTAGTATTTTCCTTGTCTTGTCAGTTGTGAGATTTTTGCAAAAAAAATTGGTATCCTATTTAAATGAATGTCAGGATTTGCTTTTGGCTCCAACATCACGAACTTAAATTATGGAGAAGTGAAAAAAACTACAAATCTGAAACTTCTCTTCCCTAGGAAACTAACACTTCATGAGCCATTTCTACCAGGTTATCACTCAATTTCCAAATACCGATGTGTTTGTTTAAACCAAAGCAAACGCCCCATAGCCCTTCCTTCCTACTGGCTGCCAACAGGAGGACACATTCAAAGCCCTGCCTGTGTTTTAAATTCTTAATTCTGAGAAGCCACAGTTTGTTTTAAATTTTCCTTTTCTACCTCCATATACTTCATGTCATGCATCTCTTTCAATGCCTAGTGCAGGGAAAGAAATTCAGAACATAGAAGTAAACTATATAGAAGATCCAACTAAGCTCAGAAAGGCTTTTGCTCCCAACTCAGCTGTGAGATGGTACAACATTGGATTTCACACCTCACCAACATACAAAGAAAACTTTCTATAGAAACAGAAATTTATCAATCTGATCTGGTATTTGGGAAGCTAATGTTCCTGCACCCCCGTTCTGAGTGGACGAAGGTGTTTGGAGCTCTCCAAGAAACCAAGAAATCAGAAAGCCATGAGAGTCCACTTTTTCAAGAAGTTCCTTCTTCCTATTTCAGGCTGCCACATTTGGTCCAACTGCTTCAGTAAGAGCCTCAGTCAAAAGAAGGACTGCCAGTCTTGACTCTCTTCACTGTCAAACCTGCCTCACAGGGCCACAGAGCCATGGAGGCTGGCAGGCCTCTGTGGGGTCATCTATCCCACCCACTGCTCAAAGCAGGGTCACCTAGAACAGGTGACTCAGGGCTGTGTCCAGTTGGGTTATGAGCACTTCCAAGGATGGAGAGTCCGCAACCACTTTGAACAGCCTGTTCCAGTGTTTGACCACGCTTACCATAAAAAAAAATATTTTCTTAGATGTAAACAGAATTTTATCTATTTCAGTTTGTGGCCATTGCCTCTCATCCATTCACTGGGCACCAGTGAAAAGCGTAGCTCCATCTGCTTTCTACCCTCTAATCCCATATTTATAACCCTTATAAAATCCTCCCTGTGCCTGCATCTGACCTGATTATTTATTGTCATTTTTTTGCACTTTACTTACAAATAAATTGCTTCACGAAGGAGTTGAGTAACTGGATTTGATTGCACTGAGTGTCAAGAAAGCACTGATACAATTTACTGCATTACTTAAAGGATAAAAATATGATGTGATATTGACAGCACATAAAACTTATCTAATCCTGGACATAAACCAGGGTAATGTACCAGAACTTGCACTTCTTAGTTCTGTCTAAGGCTTTCTGTGTGTCACAGTATGTTCTCGCCCTAGATAAAGAGAGTACAAGAAGGTTAGAGAAGGTTCAGAAGATCCAAGGTGTGAAGCTTGTTTGATTTACAGAATATACCTCTACCAAGCGAGGAAACTTGTAAAAATGAGAATTTCCCTGTATTGCCTGTTGCAGAGTTGTATTACTTGAGTTAATGAGGGTTGTAGCATAGCAACTCCTGCAAAATGTTTATCTAGGTATAAAACTAAGTAAATGATATTTTCAGAGCCATTATGTTTTGACCCTTTTTACGAGTCTTGTTAAAACATAGAAAATGGATGCTTTTGGAATTTTGCTTGTTTCCATCTGTGTGGCACTTCTTTCTTAAAAAAAAATGTCTAATAAGTGAGTAGTTTGTTCCAGTTTGTTCCATCTTTGTTATCAGTCTGTAGAGCAACAATTCCTGCATGAACAAAAAACCTCTCATATTTACTGCAGCTTTGACATTTATGCAGATCTTTTGAAACAGTCCATTCAGATACGATAGATATAACTTTATATAGTTATACATTATATGTATATATATCTAGACTGGAAGAGCCACTGAGCACTATTTAACAAAGGCAATCCTTTGATCTGTCAGCTTTAGCTATTACTATTAAAGCACAGAGGTAGAAATTACTTCTTCACCTATTTGTGGGTATCCGTAGTTCATGCTAGAGTACACGGGAATGTTGGTTCTGAATCAAAGGCTTGCTGGAATTCCACAAAATCTTCTCAACTGGAAATGATCTACTGAAAGAGAAAAGGCTTGGACTAGATAAAAGGAAGAAATACTTCATACTTAGGGTGGTAAAATACTAGAACAGGTTGACCAGGGAGGTGGTAGATGCCCCGTCCCTGGAGACATTCAAAGTCAGGGTTGGATGGGGCTCTGGGCAACCTGCTCTACTGGAAGATGTGCCTGATTACTGCATGGCGGCTTGGACTAGATGACCTCCATGGTCCCTTCCAACTCTAACTATTCTATGCTTCTATGATCTTATGATCCTATGATTCTATGATCCAGGATATTTATCCATTATAACATAGGATTTTTCAGTGTTAACCAAGATGTTCAAGGTGAGGCTGGATGGGGCTCTAGGCAACCTGATCTAGTTGAAGATGTCCCTGCTCACTGCAGGGAGGGTTGGACTACATGACCTTTAAAGGTCCCTTCTGACCCAAACTGTTCTATGATTCTACCATTTTCTGTTTTTTCCCCATAATGGGCTTTGACTGTTGATGATATTGGGTTACCTGAAACGACTTCCAAAGCAGATCTGAGCATGAAGTTGACTATTGACTACAGTTTCTGGAGGACAACCTCCCTCAGACAGCCTGACCCAGACAACCTAGCACAGCTTTACCACACTAAACTGCCAGCCAGGAACACACTGCTGCTTAAAATGGGTGATAATTCTGTCCCAGCAGAACTGTCAGAGACAAAGAGTACTTGCTCAACTTGACATAAATATGTTCCAGATTCTGTGACTATAACTGTGACCCTGAGCAGTAGCAGCCCTTTTGCATGCCTTGCTATGATCCAGCCACCTCAAACTGTTTCTTTAGTCCATCTGGTTTTCTGGTTTAACAATTTAAAAACAGGTATCTCCTTCTACTCCTTTTATTCTTTTTAGCTGCACAGGTTCCTGCTGTTGTGAGAGTGTATTCATCCTCTTTGGCTCACACAAACTGCTGTTCCTTCTTCAAAAAGACATTATAACTTTTTTTTACAAAGATCGGTATATGCCCTCTTTACAAAAACACCTTGATAGTGGGGGGAAAAAAAGTAATCTGGAATTGCTTCCAAAAGCTGGAATTGCTTCCAGCTGTCTTGTCACTCTTCTGGTTTGGGATGAGTATCCTGAGTGCAGTTATAGAGGCAGTAGAAACCTTACAGTTAACATGACCAGCTCTGAGTTGGGAACTGATATCAAAGCCCTCTAGTGAGCTATCACATTTATGAATGTGACAGCTCTGATACTAAGTCTTTAGCTCACTCTTTTCCACTGTCTAGGATTGCAACCCTGCTACACAAGTGAAATGTTATGGATGAGTAGTCTTCAACTGCTGCCATATTCTGTGGCTGCTGGCAGAAGAGGTGGTGGCAGGCTTGGCTGAAGACAATCATCAGATTGTTTAAGTTGTTTTGACTGGTTAGACTGGCTGCTCAGAAATATGAAGGGAAGCTAAAGCACAAGTATAGGTCATACATGGCTATGTGTTACAGCATATAAATACATATCTCAGGAGTCAGACATGAAAAAAATAGACAAAATGTCCAACAAAAAAGACATACCATACTTGTTTTTTGTCTCTAAGTTATTTTTACTCTTTCTCTTTGAACTGGTCAAATCCTTGCTTCTGATCATAAATACAGTCCTATTAACAACATGGAAGGGAGATGCAGAGCAATATTAGTAGAAAGTAGAGGATGCTAAGAAATTTTAGAAGGACTTCATTGTTGGTCTACAGGACAACAGGATGGTTTATTAAACCTTTCGCCAAAATGAAAATAAATCAGTCAGGGATGAAAATCTATACTACTCTTTTCTTCTCTGTCATGGCTTAGTGAAGGTACGTTGGACGTTGTTTCAGACAGCTCAGTGGAGATTCTCACTTAATACGAAGCTGAGATCTAGCACCCAATCAGACAATTGGTCCAAACTTGATGGGCAAAGAGGG